>JANZXV010000003.1:9362089-9388538 GCA_027576455.1 Erythroxylum roigii
AGTACAGCTATATAATATATCAATATGGACTATTTTGCAATTTTTAAAAAGTTTAGGAACTATTTTATAAATTTAAAAAATATCCTGAAACGGTACCCGGTACCGACCAGTACCGGTACAGTTCTGTTTCAGAGTCCAATCCGATACCGAGCCCGGTACGGTATTCATAACATTGGACCATACCCTTCGCACTTTTTATATAACACTTTGAATAATACTATATAATAAGAAGTTCAAAAAGGAGACGAGTCTTGGCTGAAGAATTGTTGGCTATATCAAAATGGAACAGATTCAATGTGAACAACAACACAACTCTAAGCATATATTCTGCTTAGGGTAAGATTTAAAGAAATTTAATAATTTGCAGTCTTATCTTAATTAATGAAAAAAAATAAGATGTTAAAAATAATAATAATAATAATAATAATAAAAGACAAATATGGAAATTACTAGAAAATAAAATTATAGTTGAAAATATAAAAGTGAATATATTTAACAGAACGAAACAAATTTAAGGATAATAAAAAGATAAAAAGTCAAAATAATTGATATTTAATTCAACCTCTTTATTGAAATTTTACTTGTTGGTAGGGGGATCGGAAGAATTGTCAAAGGTTAGGAGTTTTGAAGTTCTCATCTGAGTTTTAATGACTTGTTCAGCAACATCTTACCGTCACTTCGTAGATTTCACTAACTCTGATGCACAACAACAAAAAGGTTCAATTAATATAAAAAGGTTTGTCTTTCCTTTTCGGCAAATCCTATAAAAGAGCCCATGTGATATACTTGATTATTCATCTTAGTCTTTGTGTTTTTAATTCGTTCACCTTAGCCCCTGTATTTTTTATTCTCATTCAAGATACCTCAATTGGGTATTTTCGGACAAATTTGCCCTTGAAATTAAGAGATTAAAAAAAGATATTTCAATAATCTAAGGACAAATTTGTCCGAAAATACCTAATTGGGGTATCTTAAATGAGAATAAAAAACACTAGGACTAAGGTAAACGAATTAAAAATACAAGAACTAACATGAATAATCAAGTATATCATAGAGGCTGTTTTATGTGATTTGCCAAACATCTCACGCTTTTTCTTTCTTCAAAAGAGGAGGCCATCAGTGCTCTGTTCAAAGGCTCAAAATATGATAATTCAAACTTCAAAGGCTCTCTAGAAATAGAGTCAACAGTGTAATTATTGCTCCATTTATAAATGAAACTGCAATGAATGATTAAATGGAATTAGAAAGGCCATGCTGAATTGCTGATAAATAGAACAGCAGAAAAAGGTTCAACTTTTGCAGTTAAGTTAGGAGCTGCTTTTTTTGTTTTTTTCTGTCCACTGGGACTCAGTAGCCAATAAAGACTTGTAATGTGGGGTTGAAATTTGAACTGACTTTGGCTTCTCTGAGGCATGGGTGTTTCTGGTTGAATTTATAGATAAACCGCTGCTTCCCACAAGCCTGTCCCCGCTTTGACTTCTGTTACATCGCTTACGCGTTTCGCCTTCCTTAATAAGGTACCAGAATGGAAACACGTAGTTGGTCTTGCACAGACTCAGCTTCAAGAATTTCAGCTGCCCAATGCAGTGAATGAAGGTACGAACTTTGATCTAATCTGATACGCTGCAAGTTCTCATCTTTCTTCTCCATACTTAATATTTAGGAAATCAAAGATCTTCAAAAGTTTCAGTTTTTGATTCGTTTTTTGAACAAGGGTTGCTTTTAGTCTAAGTGCTAGTCATGGATTTCCTATAACGAATGGGGAGGGTATTTGTCTATGATGAAAGAGAACAAAAAGAAAAGAGCATCTCTGTTTGACCTAGTACATTCCATTTGTTGAAGTTTCCTGTTTTCTGCTTTATCAAGTCTGCTTCAGCTAGAAGAAATAACCTTTTGATACTGCTAATCATACTTGATACGAAGAAAGAACATGGATACTAAAGGACTGATCCCATTCTTCACAATTTGACCTTCGATGTGATTTATGTTAGCAGACGAAAGAACATGTAAATAACTACATATTGACAATTTTTGTTGCACAAAAGTTTGTGTACTGGTACGAGAGGATTCGTATTTTGGTGTGAAATCAACATAATTTCAAGGATTCATACTTTTTAGTTATCTTCGTCGTTATCCCAATTTTGCTGTAATGGGATTGATTTATGGGTATGACGCCATGAGGATAGGTGGCTATCGGTGGTGGTGACGACGGGACCCATTATCAAGTCGATGTTTATGTGGAAGCATCAAATGAAAGACAGCAATTATCCTGTTCCCGATGGTCCCAAAAACCTTGCCGTTCTTTGTTTTCTGTGTCCGTCCATTTACTGTCTCGTTTAAATGATGCAGCCCACACCCTTTCTATTGGGGTTGATTGAGATAACTCCTTTAGCAGTACGTCTTCTTCTTCCCTTTTCATGGATGAGAATGGAATTTGTCATAGTCAGTGTTAGAATATTAGTATTATTAACCCAACTTGTGAACCTGGTTGCCATATTTGGTACAAATAAGACTAGGGCAAGAGGTTTTCACTTCAGGGCTATATTTTCCTGAGACACATAGTCTAGAAACAATTGGCCTGTAAACTTCGTTAATAAATGTGAAAGCAGGAAACTTCACTAAAACCTACCCCTTTGACTTGAGCTTTAGACAGAAAGCATCTCCATCTACCTGTAAGGTGGTGCGGAAGATGCAAGTGAACAATTTCCCTTTAACTTTGTATATCGGTGCCAAGAAAAGCTTCTTGGCTCGGAACCAAATTGTTTATTTATTTGGAATGACTTAGCCTTTTGATTTCTTGCTCGATAATTCCCACTCCTTTCGCGTGTTTCTTTTTTGGTTTACCCTTACTCCTGAAGATCTATAACTTTCGGCTGCAATCCTTTACTGTTACCAAGCACCATCTTGTTTGACTAGTTTTTCTCTTGAACAGAGGAGCTTTCTTCATAATCAAGCCAATTCAGTTTCTGCCAAAGATGAGAAAGTACGTATCTTTAGTGCATTTTCAATGTATCTTATTCTGCCTTGGAGGGTTCCTATTGTTACGTGAAGGAGTGGTGGGAGATCCCAGAGCCCAAACTGTCAAAATTACGTGTGGGCGACAACTTGAGCACAACTCAACTATCTTTGTGCCAAACTTTGTCGCTACAATGGAGAACATCAGTGGACAGATGCGTTCTTCAGGTTTTGGAGTGGCTCTTACGGGTTCAGGACCTGACCAAAACTATGGCCTCGCCCAATGTTATGGGGACCTCTCTTTGCTTGACTGTGTGTTATGCTACGCTGAGGCACGTACTATTCTACCACAGTGCTATCCTTTCAATAGTGGTCGCATCTATCTTGACGGTTGCTTCATGAGATCAGAAAATTACAGTTTCTTTGACCAGTACAAGGGACCTGACGACAAGGCTGTTTGTGGAAATGCAACTCAGAAGACCTCAACATTTCAAGAATCAGCTCGTCAGGCTGTGTCGCTAGCAGTTGCAAGTGCTCCAAATAATAAAGGCTACGCCCGAGCTCAGGTGCCAGTTTCGGGGACTAATGAGTCAGCTTATGTTCTAGCTCAATGCTGGAGAACAGTGAATGCAAGTTCTTGCACAGCATGCTTAGAGAACGCATCTTCATCTATATTGGGGTGTTTGCCGTGGTCAGAGGGCAGAGCACTTAATACTGGGTGCTTTATGAGGTACTCAGATAGAGATTTTCTCAACAAAGAACAAAGCAGTGGAAGTTCAAGAGGTGATTAATTGTTCTTTCTAAGATTGCAGTATCAGCTGATTGTTAATTCAGTTTCAGGCCATTTATTAGACATCTCTTATCAAGCATGAACTGAGTGTGGGTTTTGATTAATAAACGCAGGTACTGTGATTGTAATAGTTGTTTCAGTTGTCAGCTCTCTAGTGGTTATAGCAGTCGCATCAGCTATAGGAGTTTATGTATGGAAACACAGATATATTCAGAAGAAAAGGAAAGGTAAATGCTTTTCATTTTACATCCATTGCTGGCTTCTGCAAATCTCCAACTTAGCCCAGGCACATGTGAAATCAGTATGCAGGCAATATGTGTTCTATTAGAATCTTGGGATTACTTATATCATTGATCTTTCAGGTTCAAATGACGCAGAAAAGTTGGTGAAGATCCTGTATGACAGTAGCTTGAATTTCAAGTACTCAACTCTTGAGAAAGCTACAGGATCTTTCGAAGATGCCAACAAGCTTGGACAAGGAGGGTTTGGATCAGTGTACAAGGTAGTTCTTTGTTTTTTTTTTTTTTCCTTTTCACTGTTTATCGTCAAAATTAATATCCTTTCTTTCTTCTTTGTCTTAATCTCAGGGTGTTTTACCTGATGGAAGAGAGATAGCTGTGAAGAGGCTTTTCTTTAACAACAGACACAGAGCAGCAGATTTCTACAATGAAGTTAACATGATTAGTAGCGTGGAGCACAAAAACCTGGTCAGGTTATTGGGGTGCAGTTGTTCAGGGCCTGAAAGCCTTCTAGTCTATGAATTCCTGCCTAACAAGAGTCTTGACCGTTATATCTTTGGTACTCACACATTAATCCTTAGGTTTGAGTTTTACAATATTTGTTGTCTACAGTTTTCAGAGCATGCCACACTGCCTCTGATAAATCAAATTAGCTGTGGAAAAGCTCTGACACGAGCTTAAATGTTACAGACCAGATCAAAGGCAAAGCATTAACATGGGACAGGAGATTTGAGATTATTGTTGGAACAGCAGAGGGTTTAGCATACCTTCACGAGAACTCCAAAATCAGGATCATTCATAGAGATATAAAGGCCAGTAATATCTTGTTGGATTCAAGGCTTCGTGCTAAAATTGCCGATTTTGGCTTAGCCAGGTCTTTCCAGGAAGATAAGAGTCATATCAGCACAGCCATAGCAGGAACTTTGTAAGTTACTATCATTAACATTATCATAACCGAACAAGCACTGGAAAATTTTAAGTTCAGTAACTACCAATGTAGTTATAATAGATCTCATTTTGGTAAATCTACAGAGGGTATATGGCTCCAGAGTACCTAGCTCATGGGCAATTAACAGAAAAAGCAGATGTCTACAGCTTTGGCGTGCTTATATTAGAGATTGTTACAGGAAGGCAGAACAATAAGAGCAAAAGTTCAGATTACACCGACAGCTTAGTCATTTTGGTAAGTCATGGATCTCGTATTCCCTGACAAATCTTGATCTTATTCAAGGTAATTACTTTAATGAAAAGTAATAAGAGATATAACAAAACCTCATTGGTATCTCCTTCCTCTTAAATCAGACCTGGAAGAAATTTCAAGCTAGGACAATCGAAGAGCTCTTTGACCCAAATCTAATGTTGGATGACCATCATAACAGCAATGTAAAGAGCGATATTTTGAGAGTACTGCATGTAGGGCTTCTATGCACCCAGGAGAGTCCATTCCTGCGACCAACAATGTCAAAGGCGCTACGGATGCTAGTGACAGAGGAACTCCTTCCTGCACCCGCAAATCCCCCTTTCATGGATGAATCAACCTTGGAACTCGGTGACACCTGTGAGGATGTCTCATATCCACTCAATGTTGGTCTTCCAGCATCTGTTGCAACGGTCAGCCATAGTTCCTTCCACCCCAGGTGACCTTCAAATTGGAAGATATTCTTTGGAGGCAAAATATGCTCAAAATTAACAATTGGCGAGGAAGGCCAGTCATCTCAGATTATAAATTATAACGTAGCCTCGCTCTAGCTTGCACTTCCATGCATTTGCGGGTATAACATGGGCGTGTAAGCAGTTGTGAATGGTGTACAATCTCTGGTAATTGGCATCGGTATGACATTTTGTAGATATGAAAGTAAGGCTAGTAATGCCAAATTTCTGACTGTTATGATGGCATTAGAGTAAAGATACATGATAAAATTTTGGTTTGATTGCTCAAGAACCCTGTAAAAATCAAGGATTCTGATTATGCTGGTGTTTACAAACTCCAAATACTCGGAGAGAATTCTTTTAGGATAATAAAAACTAAACTTTTTGATTAATAAGCAAACTTTGCATTTTGTCCATTTTTTGGAGAACTATATAGAACAGGCTTGGCTATCAAATATGCAACGGAACAATCAGCTAACAACACCACAACATTTCTGATATCTAGCATCTGAGCTAGCAATCAACTCCCAAACACTAAATATTCAACGTCGCAAGAAACCTATTCAAAGATCGCGTGAAATGGGAGTACAAATTCTCTCTAGCGTGTGGCTACTAGGTTTCCCATCAGGCCTCCACTGACCTCATAGTGCTTTGCAGTAGAAAATCCTTCATCCAGTGCAAGTTGCTCTAACTGCTTGCCTGAACCAAGTGTGCATCCATCCATCACTAGATTAGAAAATGGGGCACCATCCAGTACTAAATTTCGTGCAATAACAGAATTACTTATGAGGCTCTATCCTCCAATCTTATAATAAGCATCAACTATCACATTTCTAGAAACATTAGAGCCGCTTGCATGATATAAACATGAAAGCATTGAAAGGTTACCACGTGAAATTTGACACATAACAATCCATCAATAACAGACATGGCTTCTAAGGAATCTAAACAGAAAGAATATACAAATCTATCACAAATAAAAAATTAGAAGATATAGGCACCAATGTTAAGAAGATTCTGATAAGTACCTCTTAATGCATCAAATACAGATAGACATGTATCTTTTAGGAGGTCGAGCTTCATTGGATCAAATTCTTATTTTATACGGTTACGCAAATAAGATCCACCAGATAATGTGTGGTCCCAGAAGTTATAAAGGAAAGCAAACCTGTCAAAAATTCTCTAATTGAGCTTTTCAAATATTCATACTCCTTTGCAAGGCCATAGCCAGTGGCCACAGGGACAACAACATGGTCTATCATCCATTCCTAATACCAAGTAACATGGCAAAGATTTGATTTTTCATTAGCAAACAGGTACATAGGGTTGACCTCTGTCATTACTAAGATGAACTTTTGCAATTCATGAGATTACATTATGAAAATCTGTATTGTAAGCAGTTATGCCAAAGTAAACATTTATCGCCAAAAGAAGCAAAGAAGCGGTTCATTTATTTGAGTACCTGAAATGAAGCAACAAAAGGCCTATTACTCTTATTGAAGTCGAGAATGGATAGTTTTGCCCCTGCAAATAGCAGGAATGAGAAGTTCTGGTTAGATTACATTTTTTCCAGCAACTGAAGCTAAGAAGAGGAGAAAGGACCTGGTTTCAGAACTCGAAACATCTCCTCCATGGCTTTACGCTTATCCAGCACATTTCGTAGCCCATAACCCATGGTAATGGCATCAAAGTAACAATCAGAAAATGGCAACTCAGTTGCATCACCCTCAACCCACCTGTGATCATGCAAGAGAAGACTGGCTTTGTAAAGCAGGTTAAGCATATTGCTATGACCACATGAAGATTAATTAAATGATTCTTCAGGAACAAAACCAATCTAAACCAACATGCTTTTACATGGACAACTTATCTAAACCAACATTTATATGTAAACTTAAATCTTTAACGTTTGCTCTTTCAGTCGTCATCCAAAATGACTAAGAACAAAAGACCATTGCTTATATTCCCGACTGCCTGCCATACAGCAATGCTCACTCGATGTTCTTGTAGCATGCATTCCATCTCAAGCTCTGCCGGGAAGAAGCAATAGACAGTTGCTCCCTTGAAAAATCCAAACCAGTAACCTATAAATCATTAGAAAATATCATATCAACACTACTTTAAACTCGTAAACCTTTGAAATCAACAATCACGAATTAGCAAATACATCAGCCACAATCACTATTAGCAACATACAAGTACCAGCGATTGAGCTACTAATTAGGTATCAGCATAACTAATATCGCATATGGCATACTTCAATTCACAGTACTAATACACACTGACCACCGTCTCTTTGGAACGGAAAATGGAAGAGAGACAGAGAAAATAAACAGGAAAAGAAACCTTGCCGTTGGAGCCAACTTTCTCGGACACTAGAAATGCTATGTCCCCACTTCCACAACACACATCCAACACACAATCCCCCATTTTCGCTCTGTGCAAACATTCAACTTCTTAATCAGTGAAGAATATCTAAAAAATCAAAAGTAAAAGAACAGAAATTGGAGCAAACAAGAGAACATGATTATGAAAAAAGTTAAAAGAAGGCATTACCCAGACCAAGATACAGCCATGCGTTTCCATATGCGATGCTGACCCAAGCTGAGTAAATCATTCAACTGCACTTTTTATTCGCGAAAATAAAAGGAAGTCAACAAAAAGGGTCAGAAAGTAAAAAGCTTTTACATTTGGTGAGGAAAATGAGAAATAAATTATTAAATGAGTACGCACGTCATCGTAGACAGGAGCAATGCGGTTAAAGAGCGCCTGGCGTTCGCCGGAGCACCGAAGCGGCTGGTTAGGAAACCGCGAAATCGGAGGGCGTAGAGAAGGAAGGCAGAGCTGAAGGGAAGCCATACTGTTAGTGTGATATGAAAGTTGGGGCAGTTGGGCTGAGGACATACGGACCTGTTTCTGTTATCCACAGCTGACTGTTTTTTATTTTCTTTTCACGTATTTTCTTGCCTTTCCGTCTAGTGTTTTGTCTCTTAAAATACTGCCTATAATTTATTTTTTTATATTTAAAATATATAATCTGTTTAGATTTTTTATTGTGAAAATGAACCAATAATTGCTTGATCTATTTTTTTCTTATTAATCTAGGTAATGTTTAGACTAAATTAAAAACGAAAAATTAGAAATTGCTTATTTGCATGGTGACATAAGGTGTGCGACAGATGACAGATTGAGAAGAACAAAGGCGTGAATACATAGTTTTAAGAGCTTTTAACTGTAAACTTGCAAGAGAGAATACAGTGGCTGTAGATGAAATGGAACATTCTATATCGGCAGTTACATATATCTCTTCAAGAACTATAACACAAGCAAATAATATTAAGTGACAAGAACAACCATAGTCCATAGCTTAAGACCTGGTTTATTCTAATGAATCCCCACCACCCTTAGCTTTGTTCTGTTAGCTTCCATTGACATTATTAAACCACAAGCACAAATCGTTACTCATGAAACAAGAGCGCCGTATCCAACTAGTAAGATTAGGTTACTTGTCCAAACTACGTAGGCATTTCATTGTTCGTTGAAGAATTGGGAATGTACAAGAAGATTGCATATTACACTTAAACTTTCCCCTTTCTTGACTATCTTGAAGTTTTCAATGCCAGTACAGTTTCTAGCAGAAGATACGCGACTTCAACCCTCCAAAGCAATTATCTATGAGACATATTGGAGAATGTACATTATACTCTCATACATCTGTAAAGAATTGCCCAGAGAGGCTACCCATCACCGCAAATTGCATGTCCTCCGAGGGTTTCCAGTGGCGCTTCCTTTGATTTATGAACCAATTGTTGATTTGCTTCTGATCCAATCCCGTTGACTCCGCCAATGCTATCTTATCAGCTTCCTGGAAGATAAGAAGACAGGAAAAAGAAACAACTTTGTCCTCACATAGTATAAGTATGGTGTCAATCTGATGCCGTTTCAGCATTCAAAGTAGAATCTGTAGATAAAGGGTATCATAGTTTGAGATGGAATGTAAGTAATCCCAGTTCTGTTTTAAAATATACGCCAAAATGGATCTGTGAATCCCGGGACAAGAAAACAGTTTCGTGATTAGGTTCCTAATGCACCGGTAGATTCAATGAATATACAGATTGTCACAGAAAGTCTGACCAAGAAACATGCTTCGCCAAACCCAAGCCCCAACCCTCCCCATCAAATAACATATTATACATGATGATACCTTATGTAGGCGACTAATTAAGAACTGTGAGTCCACAGTAAACCAAGTAATCCTAACAGTTCAAGAGTAGTGGTGAAGCTAGATTCGGTGCCTGGTCCCTAGGCACAAAATGTAGAAAGAAATGGAGGTACGTACAGTTGGATATGGCCATTTATAGTGAACATTCCACCATTCGAGAAGGGTTTGCCTAGCATCCTTTGGTAGCTTTCCCTTCTTCTTTTTCTTTGAGAACTCTAGTTTCAGCTTACTAATATGACTTCCAAACTTCTGCAGAAGCTTGTCTTTGAGATCTCGGTCTTCTGCATTTTGTTGACCTTCACGTGCTTCAGCTTCACCCCCACTCACTTCTTCATCCGATGACATCGCACCTTCATCTGGTGACATGACATCACACAAGTAATTAGACTGTTTCTTGAACTTTATGTCGTACTACAAACATTAGCAAACAAGCACAACATTAAAGTCTATAGCTGTATCAGAAAAAAGTAACATCTGGATATATGAGGAAAAAACAACAAAAGATTGAACCTCTATTGCCGTATCAGAAAAAAGAAAATATGGTAGCTAAAGAAAAGTACATGTTTTTCAGTTGTACTGAATGTGTTTTTGGATTAGTACCAGCACCTGTGGATAAAGTTAGGATCAACAGCAGCATGACTTGGAATTCATTTACCTCCTTGCAACATCAGAAAACTTTAAAATTTTCGCAGATCATAATTGATCATTACAACGAAAACCGACGCTACCTTATAAACCTATGTTTCAAGATCACTTTAAAATCACTTCTTAAATCAAAACCACCCATAATCGGCACTAAATAACCATGTTATTTTAGAGAAAACACATTACCACTTCAATTGCCACAGGCTATCTCAAGATTATAACATGCCATTTCAGCCAAAGAGACCATCTCCCCAAATACTACGTATGGTATATTGAAAGGATCAAAGCATTGATATTGGAGCAAGGAAGCCATACAAATGATGTGACTTGCTCTTAATCTGTAACCATTTGCTTTAACTATCCGCCAACAACAGAGCTTAGGATCTTCTTTAACCCAAATACTACCTACAACATCCGCATCGGGTAACCCGGTTGCCAACCCAATAATTCAAAAAAGTGATGCTAGGATCCACAATAGTAACACGACAGTTGAGTTCGGATGATCACATAAGATGCAGCTGAATATTAAAGCGGCCACTCCTATCCGTTGAACAAGAACTCCAAAAGAAGTTTAATCGACGCCTGAATTCAGTAATTACGCTTAAGTAAATCCATCACGGAACAAAGATAAAGGAAAAAAAGGAGAAAAGCTCGGGTTAAAACGAAGAGAGATGAACCCACTAATAGTCTCTGACAAAAAATTAGACCGAGGCCTGACCGACATAGAAAAGGAGTGCACACCTCACGGACAATGGCTGTGTTTGGTTATGTCGTTTGTCAGACACAAGTACCTCAGTGGAAAAGATGGCGTGCATGTACAGAAAGAAAGAGAGAGAGAGTTGCATGAAAAAGATTTAAATGAAAATGTTAAATAAATGATTAAGATTAGAATTTAGAACGTCATAGAAGGCCACTCGCCATCCTGTAGAAGACAGTCCACAGTCCCCACCAAATCTATCAACTCATCTCCTTAACACGAGATAACTTATTTTAAGTCCACTGTGGCAGGTAGGCCATGATATACTCACTTTGTACTACTCCACTCCACTCCGATACTAGTCTCAAGCAGCTCGAATTGACAGAAATAACCCCAACACACATGCCCAATTATCTGTCATTCAAGAATACAGAAATCTATCCATCCTTGTCTACAACATCTCAGCCCTCTCCTCCCCACGCAATACAAGTTAACGGAACCAAGAGTTCGAGGACATCGATTCAAGAATATTTTCACAAAGAACATTAACTTCCGATGGCAACAGACCAAGTGGAGACAAGAACTGAACAATGGAAGATGAGAAATTTTCGACGGAACGAAATCGATGAGCTTTTACGAGAAGTGGGTCAAAGAAAGAAGATAATGTCCACCATAGATTAACAGGACCCGCAGCAACTCCAAGATCAGATTTAAGGGACTCAAGACACGTGTGATGCACTATCAACAAAAGCACGAAGACCCACCAACTTCACAAAGAAACAAACAAATGCCCTTGGACATGACAGCCACTAAGCAGTTAGCAGTATCAGCTCCAGTTCTCAGTGTGTAGGGAAAGACTAGAAGAGATGGAATTGAATGATCATCATTCATCAGTGCAAACTCACTCACCCATTCTCTCTCTCCCCGCATAAAGCTGGTGGACTCAGCGAAATCTGCGGAAGTCCCATGTGGAACTCCGACCACCCGCTCTACCCGGGCAAAAAGCGCCATTAAAGTCTCCATTAGACTCGCCCACATTTATCACCAACAACCCCACAATCCATAACCTTATGTCATGTATTACGCAGAACAAATGCAAGTCTCTCTCTCTTCCATTAATAAACCAAAACACCCAACACACCAATCAAAGCTGGTATTCATATAAACGAATACAAGAACGAAATTTCCATGTTCAAAGATAATAAGATCACGGAGCCCCAAGTAATTTTTCGGTACATTTAACCCATCTAAATGTTTCTCAGATGTATACAATATTGCAGCCAACTTAGAACAGCACATACACCTTGTCAATGGGTCAAAAACATGAGAAAAATAACACGTCGTCAGACGTACTAATCATTGCCTTCCTAAGCACTCAAGTCTAAAGATTCAATCTTTTGAGTGCAACTTGAATATTCTCATCGGTTTTGATACGTGCTTGGTCCATAGACCGTTGACTAAAATACTCATATGTTCCGAAAGAACGATGCTATGCAACTTGGCATGGCTGCTAAGTAAAGCACGTTAAAATGCGAGCTAGGAAGACGAAGGAATTCGGCTTATGTTTCGTTTGATATGGTCAACTGATAAAAGCGGACAAGAAAAGACTCGTAAAACTACACACCAAAGGCAAGCATGCATTATATCAGATATCATAGTACAAACATAGCTTGGTTAAACATGCAGCAAATGTCTAAATATATGCTCAAGCTAAGTAATGACAACAGACGAACTGCCTTCCAAAAGTAGTAAACCAGAAAACCGCAACCAAGAGCATATATGCTATTGGATTACCATGCTGGCATGTCCAAAGAATCTTGCCTTTTCCCTTTTTTTTTGGCAAGTTATTAAATGACCTAGTTGTACAAAAGAAGATCAAGAAGAATCCTCTCAGCAGATGACATAATAAAGAAACACAAGGCTTGTTAGCAAAGACGATAATATCACTCAAACGGTAGCTGCACTTCCAAAAAAACAAAGATAGAACTTGCCAACCAATAACAACGTGATCAAAAACTAATTTTACCACACACAAATGTTTATGAGGTTGTATTAATGTAACTACATTACCAACGTGATCAAAAACTAACTTTACCACACACAAATGTTTATGAAGTTGTATTAATGTAACTACATTATCTTTTACAACTATAAGTAACTATCAAAGATTGAGATTCCATTCCTGCAATGCAAATGCCGAAGACACTGTTGTGTTTTCAGTTTAAAGGTATTTAAATTAGATAACGGAAGTGGTATGGGCAATAGCGAAATGCAATTTGTTAAGCTCTACTACTTTTTGCCAACACAGAAACGACCACTTTGATTATACAGCCTTTAAAGGGATGAGGGAGGCTCAGTAGACTAAATAAGTGGACTTCCAGGTAATAGTACGGTAGAGATGTACTTCATCGAGAACCCTGTAATCCACCTTTTCTAATACTATACTCCTCCAATTGAAGTATCTAACTATGAACATAAATGCTGATCCCAGTGATATTTTTCTATATCCTAACTTTTAAGAAGATGCAGCCATTACGATTTACAGGCAATAGCACTTCAAAGACAGAAACCAGTCAGCACCCAGCCAATTCCCAAGGTTCTCTTTTTACATCCCATCATACAGAGGCATGGCTCACACGCTATTGGACCATACAATTTACAAAAGCACCAGAATTAGGCATAATTACCATTCATTACTAGGCAGTTAGAACCAGGCAAGCTCTTTTTTTTTGGGAAGTAGGTCCCATGCATGCAAATAAGTAAGTTGTGTCAGTAAATGTGTTTATTCTATACTTAATCGATGTCTGAAATTTCAGCAACAAAATGTGATTTAAGCTAAGTACTTATAAAATAAAATTATGCATTTCACATGGAGATTAAGATTAAAATTAGAACAAGGCTAGGAGGTAGAAATCTGGTCGAAGGATGTAAATCTACATAAGATATTGTTAACCGACACATGTCAGTCAGAAAAATTTAACACAATAAATAATTCTCATATAAGAACAAGGAAGTAGAAAAAGTATAACTTGTGACACTTCTTCTCGAACATTATCTTTTAAAGGGATTGAGCCCGAGCCATTCTGAAGGAATATGATCAGAATAAACGAAACTTGAAACTAAGGTTTGTTTACAATTATTTCAAATAAGAAAAGAAGGGGGCTCTAAAAATGCAACATACACTCCGGACTGTCCATCAACCATGCAACCAACGTACTATTAGTCATATGTCTATAAGGAAATGGCAGGAACTCCTATGATTAGAATGGTTAATTTACTTCAAAGTACAAGTATTATCTTCACTAAAATAAAGCTTTCATAAGTCATCACTTTTTAATATAACACAACATATAGCTCTAATTACCATATCTTTTCATTCTTTCATAATCGGACAGAATTACGATGGCAAGCGCAAGTAAGACTTTAATTTATCAGCAAGTGTAGATCTTCAACATCTTATTACAAATAAGCAGCTTTCACCAATATGAACGATCAATAGCTTCAGTGTAGTTAGTGGTTTATAGAAGTTTTATTTCAAAACAATCGGACGTGTCTGGAAAAGTAAAATACGACTTCAACTGGTTGTGTAAAGCCAAGAGTGACTTCACATGTTTCCTACGAGTCAGTTTCAATCTACACATATTATAACAGTACTTGAAAAGACGAATCAAAATGCCAAATAAGGAAAAAGATCACCATTACTAGCAAAGAGCAAAAATATAATTTGATATCCCTAAAAAGTTGATCATTGGAAAGTCCACCGGATTTAACTGTACACAACTTACCAAACCACAAATTACTAAACCATCTAACTGAACTCTGATGAAACGTCAAATTCAGAATCTTTGGAACAATAAGTTTGGATTTTCAAGCTCACCCTTTCTGACGCATACAAAAGGAAAATTCACATCAAAGTAACTTGAGCAAAAACATACAAGTAAATGAGTTGATCTTCCATCTTTATCAAAAAATGAAGCGAAAAAGGTCCATAACCGTGAGAAATGCCATCGCAGCAGATCCCGTGACTTTTTTTGACACACCCGTTCTCTTTCATATATATATAATAACAATGGAGAGATGTACTAGTTCCAAGCAAACATTTACAAACTAAGCAATTTTCAGCTTATTCTCCCAAGGAACCGAAATCAGCGAAATGAAAGACGTTGGCGGAACTAAAAACTAGGTAACAAGAATCTCTTCCCGGGTCTAGGGTTTTGTTAGTCAGTTTGGTTATTTTTGCCCTATATCAATCTTTGGTTGTTATTTGATCATCGTTAACTCTTTCATCAACAAGAAATTTGTTGTAGGAATTAAAAAGAAGGGATCAAAAGCAGTAAATAGCGGGTTAGGACTGGGAAGGAAACCAAGAAACATGCGAATAATAGCCTGTCAGTCTTGAGATGATAATGTTTGGGTTATAGGGTATTTCTGTTTCCTAACAACCACTAAGCATGTGGCATGCTTAATGCAGTCACAGCGAGGACAAAACCATATGTATGTGCACAAAAGTCAAGTAATGTCAACAAAAAGAAAAAAACAAACACGAACAGATTTTTAATAGATCATTCATGCTAGAGTAAGAGAGAGAAGAGAAAAAGACTGACCAGAGAGGGTTCTGATCGAGGCACCTGTGCAAAGATTGCGTAGCTGCATTTCGATCTCGTTCAAGAAGGTGGTGGCTTCGCCGAAAGGTCTCTCGAGATCAGATTTGTACTTCACCAACACGTCGCAGTAGGTTTTCTACACGAAAGACAACGGATGTTTTTTTGGGATCAGAAGACTACAAGGAAGTGAAAAAATCCAAATACACGCTCTCCTTTAATTACCATGAACTCGTCGAGCTCTGGATCGGCTCCGAAGCACAAGGATGCAGCTTCTCGCTTGAACAGGTCATTTCCTTGCCTGATTTCATCCAGCAAACACGCTATTTCCGGTGGCGCTCCAACCTTCATGAAAAAACGAAACGATGAGAGAAAAATCTTCTAGGTTAATAAACAATAACTTAAAAGTCGAATTGGGAAAAAAGAAAAGAAATAACTAACTACAGCTAAGAAGCCAAACGTGAATTTCACGAAAATTTTCTCTTCGTAAAAGTAATAAACAAGCAATCTAAAGTTATTAGCGACGCGAAACGTTCCTACACCACTCTGGCGGTATCGTCAAAGCAAAGACGCAGTTCGTTGAAGAACGTTTTTCTTTCTGAAGACAAATCCAAGGGAAAATAGAAAATCACGCTGTTGGAAGAAGAAAATTAAGAGCAAATACTTGTGATAGTGTAATATGTTTATGAAGATGCAAGCAAATGATGGTCAAGAGCCATTAGAGAGTAGTTCAATTTCGGTTCCGTCCTTTAAGCTTCTGTTTACTTGACCGCCAAACAGCTGGTACAGTAACACCGAAATAATTATGTCAAGTTTATGAGGTCAAACACAACACACGAGAACCATACAACGCGAAGCTTTGCTTTCCACTCCTTGCCTTCTTTAGCACAACCGAGGAGAGTCAGAGAGAGATATAGATAATTACATATACAGTAGAGAGGTTTCTTAAGGCAGTTTTCACCTTCTGGCAATCGATATACGCGTCGAGCAAACGAGGATAGCAAGGATGCGAAGCAATTTTAGCTTTGATCAACGAAGGGGACACATCTTCTGGAATCTCCGGCGGCGTGATATCAGAAGGCTCTCCCGCCTCGGAAATCAGGTCGACGTCGGATCCGAAGATCGGAAGCCGATGATCCGAGGGCGAGAAGAAGCACTGATATTCGGACGGCAGAATCAGGCTCTGAGGCGACATCAAAGGTTTGTCGGAGAAATCTGCCGACGAGTGTAGGCCGCCAAACAGCCCATCCATAAATGGAGCTTCTCAAACAAATGATTGGTGAGATTATGATTATGATCAGAGAGAAACAAAAACAAAAAAAAGGCTGAATAATCTTTTTGTTCGATTTTCTCTTTCTCGTGATTTGCTCTCTTCTTTTCAGTTGGGGTTTGAATTTGCTGGAATTCGAGAAGCGGAGAGGGAGTGCTAGTGCTAGTGCGACTGCGAGTGCTCTTGGAGAGTGTGATTTTTTGGTTTACGAACAAAAGACAGCGAGGAAAAAAGAGTTGCAGTTTTTATTGCCTCTTTTTCAATTTAATTAATTACACTACACCTACAGTGATGAACATATATATATATATATGTATGTTCCAATTAGAATTGAGATATCTATAATAACCATGGACTTGTTTCCTGCCAAAACTTTGCAAAATAAGTACATTTGTAATAGCAATTCAATTCTTAATTATTGCATGGCTTTTTACTAATGACAGATTCATGCATGAAAACACTAAATCTTATGCGCTTCTGGATTTTCCTAATAATTCTCAGCTTTTTCTCTTTAATTACGTATATATTTATACTTTAGCATTTGCTCATTTCATTATTTTTGTTTTCGTACACCCTAATTTCAATCCTGTAATGTAGACAGCATCAAAACAACATCTTCTTGGCCAAATACACCAAAGTGACATAAAATTATAGGACCTTGCAATTGCAAGCGCCTCAATATTTGGTGTCTCGTATGGATCAGATCTTTTGTTCTGATTATGATGTTTTATCATGTTTTATTAAGTCTCATCTACACATTAATTACTCTGTTTTAATTTAATGAAGTTTTATTAAATTTCATCCATATATTTATACAGGTCCACACGTAAATGAAATAGCATCATCATACCTATAAGCCTCTTAGTAGATGCTTCTCCAGATCGGAAGTTGGCTTCCAAGTTCTCGTGGCTTTGTATTTGACTTTATTTAAATTCTTATTTATATATTTTAAAACAAAAATTATAAATTTACTTATAAAATATCACGTACGAGATAAGATTTAATTTATAGAAAGAAAAATTAAAATTATAACATAACAAAACTATAATTTAATGTTAAAAGTTTCTTAAAACTCATAAACAAGCTGAGCACTTGAGTATTAGATTTCAAGTATCGACAAATTATTTACTTTTGTTGATTAAACAGTCGAAACAAATTTATCAATCAAAGAGAAGCATAAAAATTAGCCTCCTATAATGAATTCCAGGAGGCAAGAAGCCACTTTTGCTACGATTGATTGTGGTGCTCGAAAAAGAGAAGCCAGCCAGGTAATGCAACTTGCAAGAAAATAAACACATCCTTCACTACTCCTTTTTTCTTGCTAAACAAATAAAGGCAAATTAAACGTTACAGGCCAACTACAACAGACTTCCACTTGCCAAAAAAAGGCATACCCAAAATTGGTAAGGATTAAGCTACTCTTTTTCGTTTTACGAGCCAAAACTTGCTTAAACACGTTAATTAAATACCATAATTAACTTGTTTTTTCTTTTTTCTATGGATGCCTTACAGATAGAGAATATAACGGGGACAAAGATACTTTACGCAAATTATTAAATTCTTAAAATTGAGGCACATCATTTTTTTATTGACCCCACATTACCCATCTAAAAGCTTGCTGTCTATGTTTGATTTTAATTCCTCTCCATTAAATTATGAACACAAAAACACCACTCGTCAAGCTTGTTTAATTAGTATATAAGATTTCATTTTTCTAAGGCTTACAAAGAAATACAATCTTTTTATTCTTCAAGTTGCAATTTATTTATTAAAAATAATAAATGTCAAGAAAAAAATAAAATAAAATTTCTAAAACTTAGTTATGAACCATGGCCGACATGATTCTTGCTCCATATTCATCAATTAACAAGGAGAGTAAACTAACCTACTCTTAACACCCACCGAAACCCGCCGTGTTTATAAGATCTTAAAGCGTAGATCTAAGGGACAAAAACGACATCAACCGAATATTCTCACCTTTCCACCGTTGATCTTGAGATAAAAGTACTTGCTTGTGGAGTCCACAGGTTGGATTGTGACAGCCACTGAGTTGTCAAAGACTAGCTAGGATTGGTGAACAAGTTCACCTGCGGAACTGCTAATTATAGGTTGGTTTTCCTGGAAGATGCCATAAGTGGAGGCTCCGTTTTAAGGATGGCCCAAGTTGGATGAACGGATGGATCGCTTATTACACGATCAATATCTATACATATAGCTTATAGCTACAACTAATAATAATAACCAAGTCCAAGACACAAGTATCACTTATTATATAATAGGTCCATTTTTTAGACATGGTATTATACAGATTTCTCAATGAATTCTACTTTATGGTATCAATGGTAGTTTTTAGTTGGTCATCTTAGAATTAACGAAATATTTTATATATTTGACAATTTAATATAATAAAATATAAATTTAAACTTAATATTAGTTACAGTCAATCTCTTAAATTTTTTATTAAATGGATATTAATTTTTTCAATTAACTTAAACTTTTGAAAATCAAATAAAGTCAATAATAAAAAACTGTGAATTTATTTAAAAAACAAAAGAACAAAACACATATAAAGTGAAGTTCTTCTATGTTGTTTTTATTATGATTAAACTCGTTAATTAGTAAATTTCTCAAAATGGACCAAAACGAGCTAATTGTTTCATCATAATGGTGTAAGGACTAAGGAGGGGAGGTGCGGGCCACGGTGTCCTTGCCGTGGCAGAGGGGCGGCTCTTCCTTGCACGCAACTGGTGGAGAAGCAGTGATTGATTTGATTGATTGATTGACCTTTCAAATTTTTTTACTTTCTCAAATTACAACAACATATTATGTTGTATGTATCTTATTGTTCTAGCAAACAATCACCAGCCTCCTTGACCCAGCCCCTCTTGTTGAGTTTCCCACAACATCCTCGTGTGTTCCCATTTTCTAGGCTTTTGTTGCCTTTTAGTCCGTTGTTCATTACACTGTCTTCTATGCATGATTCGCCAAGGATAAGCTAAGTTTCATTAAAAATTATTCATTTTCATAAATCAAATTACCATTAAGTCTCAATTGGCTTAACAAGCGTTATCAAATTTAGTTACCACAACCCGAGTTTAAAATCATCCTTTTTTATTCTGAGTTAAAATAAAATCACATTTCTTTATATAGTTCCCTCCTAGGCTTAGGAAAACAACACAAAAGATTGGTTGGAAAATGTAATATTAACTAATAAAAGTGAAACTGAAAAAGCTGAAAATGGAAAAGGCATACCAGCCTTGGAACTTTTCTCATAAAGAGTGAAGGGCACAGCTCCCACTCGTAGCTTTGGATCTTGGTCAAAACCAGCATTTAGAGCTTCTTAAGCCACAAGAGTGTCTTTGAATTGGGTGGACATGAAGTGATATAAGTAGGTGGGGTTTGTGCCTAACTCATAAAAATGACAGAAAGGCAAGTATCTGGGGCTTGGCTAGCTGGTTTCAGGTCGTCATGGATATTGAAATTCTGTGTAGTTTGTGTGTGTATATATATATAGACGAGATTCTCGAGAGAGTATTCTGAGCTTTTGGTCACTTACAAGAGTCCTTACACTTGATAGATTACTTTTTGAACAATAAATTAAATTAATAATTAATCTAATGCCAAAAGCGAGTCCCCTCCGCCAACTCCTGAGATTTTGCCAACTGCCAAGAGCATAATCTTTTTGGAGAGAGTAAAGCTCCCATGTGTATATTTTTTTATTATTACTTCCGTCCAACGTAAGGCCCTGTCAAAATGTCAATGCCAAACCTCTGTTCACGACTATTCCTTTCGTTACCCTGAAAATGCTTTTACTCCCGACTTCCAGGCACGGAGAAATCTGGGTCTGTTTTTCAGCGACGAATTCAGGATTTTAGTCTTGAGGGACTGGCGCTTATACATATATATATATATTCTGAAAAATTTTTAGCTTGGGAGCTGGCGACTATATATATATATGTATATATTCTGAAAATTTTTTAGTCTTGAGAGACTATAGCCCCTGCCAGCCCCCTTAGATCCGGCCCTATTGTTTCCAGTTACGATATTAATTGAATATACACCACTAAGATCTGTTTGTAACGTTTAGTTTCTTTTACAGGATCAACTCACTTTTATATTACAATTTCGCATTATTATCCCATTTTTAAACAATAATAATAATAATTTAAACTACGATCGATCATCATATTGCGTTGTAATTTAAAAATTTGAAGGCTCGTCTAGAAAAAGGTGGTTAACAATCAATCGTATTGTGTACATTTTTATATATTTCATGTTATGCTACTGAAGTGTGATAGTTTTCCGTTACCTATGTATTTATTATGTGGCAGTGGTCGTAGAATCGTGTGTGTGTTTTAATCTAGTAGTAGTACGTATCTCTTGTAACTTTCTCTGATATTAAAATCTTTGACACTGCCATCATCCATGCATGCACGTGAAGTTTCTCAAACGTACCTTTCCCAGAGTTTTTTTTTTTTTTGGCTGACAGGTTTTATCGTTAAAGAAGTGGTCCTGAGAATTAGCTAGACGTTGGAGATTTGTATTTGTCCTGCATCCTTTGTGTAATGAATATACCAAAAAGGTTGTCTTTGTGCTTCATGAAAATCAAGGTTTAATCTCTCACGAAGTGGTCCTGACTCCTGGAATCGTGCTTTTCTCGACCATCATAAGCATGCCGGTCCCTATCCAGCTATCTTTCTCTCAAAATCTTGGGTTTTCTGAAACTTCCTCATTGACAGAATCCAACACTCACTCACATTACTATATATGTCACCAGTTAAGCTCTGTGTCGCTTGGTACTTCTACTACAAGGAACATCAATTGGACTAAGCTCGCATCCAGTTCACAGGCACTGGAGCCATCTCTTAACCCCACCTGATCAAAACAAGTCACTAGGACGATTATATATTCATTCCATGCACTATTCACAAATGGTCTCCAATACGATGCACCTAACAGCAACAACAGTGACCTAATACTATTGGGGGAACCAGAACATTAAGTCATGGAAGAAATTATCTTTTTAAAGTTGAGTGGTCAACACATGAAGGCCCAGTTGAAATCCTAAAAATTCAATGGCGCAGATAAAGGTCGTACATTTTTTATAAATTATCACAAATCCAAATTATTAACTTATATAAATTATCATCAAAGCATTAACCTTGCATTTTCTCAATCACAAGTCAACTGTATTTGTGTCATCGATTCCATGCTTTGAAATGCGTGTTCAAGTCTCTATCAAGAGATACCCTGGCGAAGAAGATGACTAACTTCAATGGTAGAAGTAGTTGACAATAGCTAAATACTTTACTAATTGACTTGCTAAATGGAGCACATAGCACGATCAAGCTTAAGCCACGTTCAAGAAGATTAAAGACTAGTCCACTCAAAAGTAGAAAGAAAAGCTGTGTAATTTACCCGACTGCGCACATTCTATCAGGATTAAGGTTACCTTAAGTCGACAAAACACTAGTATTTGTTCCATCGTTGGGGGTCCATAGTGTTAACTTGTTATGTTGTAATTGGTTCTGTAGGCCGAAAGAAATTGATTACAATCACATACCACATCAAATATGACCGTCGCTTTTACAAGGCATAGCCAGCAAATCCAAGCATACCCTTTTGCTTGATTATGATAAAAGAATTAAGAACCACTTCTCCAAATAAAGATCAACATCGACAAACTAAACGACTAATCATCTGTTGGATTTGAGGCAGTGGTTAACTGGGCGACATGCGTTGACCTTGACCTCGAATAGTCAAAAGGATTGGAAAGTTGATGATACATTTCTCGGATTCTGTGATCTTATGCCCTTTTTACAAAAAGTTTGTCACTCTGGCATCACTTCCTTTTCTTTTATGTTTATATGTGAATTAAATATTGACAGGCGGTAATTCGTTAATAAGAAATTAAATAATTAATATTTAAATAAATAAAATAAAAAGGGCGAACGTTGCATAACTATATTAGAGAAAACAAAGTAATTCTGATGTTATAATATCGAAATAAATGTGTGCCTTTTTTATATGCAGAAATATTTTTTTATTAACTATTATTTGAGTTGCTTCACATGATTGGAGTCTCAGAACCGTTAAAAAAAAAAGGAATTTTAGTATTTTACAGAGAAACAAGAGATTTACTTGAAAATGTTATCTTCTATAATATACAGCCACCCTAGCTCTAGCTCTAGCTCTAGCTCTAGCCTATAGGTGACTGTTTCTGGTCAAGAAGGACAAAAGATTCTTTAAGCCCATTTCAAGGTGAAAGTAATATTAATATAAGCTATCTTGGGAGACAAAACATGGGGGGGCAATCAACATGGAGCCTGTTGCTATACTTAGATGTTTATTTAATAATCACGCAAGTGATAAAGAACATTCCGACCTAATGTATGATATTGTTAAATATTTGAGTAGAGAGTATAATCACATACTCTAAATAGGACGTAATAGACGCGGAAATGTAAGAAATAAGAGTTAGTTTGTTTCTATTTTAATTTTCTGTTTTTTTTCCAAATTCAGTAAAATAATATGTTTATTTGAGTTGTTGGTTTCTATTTTTAGTTTTGATTTTTTCTAATTTTCAAAAATTATAAAATCATAAAAGTGATTTTTGATTTCTATTTTTTCATAATCTGATTTACCGTTAACTAAATATATATTATTTATTAATTGTAATAAGAACTATGAATAATTTAATTCAATATTATATATTTAATTAATTGAAATTAATTATTAATAATAATTATGAATAATTTAATTTTATTTAATAATTTTGTTGAACTTTTGTAATTAAATTGAATAACTATTAATATATATGATTGAATTAAAAATATCTTCAAAATATATAAATCTCAAATAAAATTTAATTTAGTAATTAAAATATATTTATAAAATAAAAAAGTTAAAATTTAAATTATTTATCAATGAATATTATATAAGAGATTAAAATTAATTTATTTTAATTTTTATCTAATATTTAATTATTATCGATAATGAAAATATAATTATATTGATAATAATAATAACTAAATTGAATTTTGTTTTTATTTGGGAAATAAACTGCTCAAAACTAAAAAAAAATGGAAGTAAACTCCCCTAAGAAGTAAGAAGATGGGCATTAGAGGAGAAAGTCCATTGTTAATGACAATTATTGCTTTTGTCTATATTGTGGTATGAAGATCTGATTTTCCTCGGTGAATTATCATCAACATCATAATTGGGTCCGGTGACCAAGCTTGGAAACTTTAAGGCAAATGGAAGACAATTTCTGCCACGAAATTGACAAGGGCTTTGAATTCAACTAGAGAACTGTTCTGCACAAATCGCTTTCAACGCCTTGTGCCAACAATTGATGATTATGTGACTGGTCAATATATGGATTTTTGTAGCAAAATATTGTACAATATACATATGTGTGGGCGCTTTTGACTCTGGGGCCATGCTTGAGATCCAAGGTTTCTGCACAAGCCTTTAGTTGGAGCTGAGGCTCAGGCTGGGCTTTCATTTCTCAAGCATAGACTTTGTAGGCGTCTTGTCTACTCGTAATACCGTCACCTTTTAGTCATTTCTGTTTCTAATATCCATTCATTAATCTTAGGAGAAGCAAAGTCAATGATTCTTCATTCTTTCTTATCACGTAAAGGACTAATAATTCCCCTTTCCATGTCACTTACTAAATTCTTCTCTTCATTATATATAATTTTATCACATAAAGATATATCAAAACGTCATAATAGCATTATCAATTTAAAGATTTTTTAAAAAACAGATGAACCCGCGATCGCTATCTTTTGAATGTGGACTAAGTAAATTTCCGAACTGACGCAATTAGGGGTGAATCTAGAATTTTTTTTAAGTGGGGGCAAAATTTTAATAGGGATAAAATTTTATTTTTAATGGGGGCAAAATTTTAATAGGAGTCAAATTTTATTTTTTTATGGGGGCAAAACTTAAAAAAATAATTTTTTTTACAAGAAATCTATTGGAGGCAATGGGGGCAGGTGCCCCCACTGTAGATCCGCCACTGGACACAATAGCTTGCAAAACATCACGCTAATTAGATACTTCGCATTAAGCAAGCGCTATACAATAGGCTTGATCAAAAGAGTATAAATAGAAGGATTTGAATACAATACCTTTTGAACTCACTCGTGTCTTTCCACCAACTCAAGCCTTTGAGGGGCATCAATTTAAATATGTTTTTTCGTAACTCTAAAAGTTTACGCAATGTGATGATTAGTAAAATAGAATTTTATGAATGTTGTATCAGTAAATAAAAAGTTCTTTTTAGTTCTTTTTCCTCACTAGAATTGACATGTAATGTAAATTTTATTTAAATTTACATACTAAACTTGTGATATACTAAACTTTTACGATTTATTAAATATTAAATATTCATACTATACTTTTATTAAATATTAAATAAAATTTAAATTTTATTTAAATGTAATATATGTTAAATAACTTCAGGATATTTATTAAATGTATCAATTATTAAAAATAAACAAAATTCTTTATCTTTACCTTATCCATTTTTTTAAATTTGAATTTTATTTTTATCATTTCCTTCTTTCTATCAAATAAGTCTCTTTTTTCTTTTAGCCAAACGTTCAACTTTAAATTAATAATTTATTTATTTTAAATATCTTGACATTTTCTGTATGCTAATTGATTTTAAAATATTTATACTTCTTTGCATTTGATAATTCATTTTAAGATATCTATACTTCTTTGCATTTGATAAATTTTCTTCTTTTATATTTTTTCCCCCTACGTTTTCAAAGTAAAGGTTTTTTTTTTATTTTAATTACAATTTATGTTTTTCTTAATTCATAACCTTAACACTATTTATTCTATCCACTTTTACTTCTTATATATTTTTCTTTTAGTTGAGTTTTTTAAATTTGTATTTTCAACTAGAGAGGAAGACTATCATTTTTTTTATTTTACTTTCTCTATGTATTAAATCAGAATATTTAATGGGAAAATATTTAGCATGATGATCTTAATTGGAATATTATTCTCTGAATTATTTTATTAAGGACTTATGATGTTTGAGACATTCTTCACCATTTCCTATAACTAATTTCATGATATTGTTCCACTAATAATAATTTAGCACTTGTTATGTGACAACTTAATAATCTTTTATAGTCTATCTGTTGGATCAATGGTGGTTAACAAAATACATTCCTTAATGTTTTGATAATAATAAAATATATAGAATAGGTAAGAAAGTTATTGCAGGTATGTTGGATTGAAAGAAATCTAGAAAATATTATAAATCATTGAGGAATCAAGATTAAGGCATTAAAAATGAAGATTATGGGAGATTTGATTGAATATATCCGTTGGAGATCAACAAGTCGACTTACACT
>JANZXV010000003.1:9418384-9429889 GCA_027576455.1 Erythroxylum roigii
TTTTTTCTTTTTTAGCAAAACAATATAATTAAATAAATATAATTAATTAGAATATATTAAAACTAAATATAATAATTATAATATATTAAAATTTAGCGTAAAATAAAATTTTAACAAATTTTTATTTTTCAAGATTTTTAACAAACCAACCACTATCAATAGTAATTGTAATCATTCCTTCGTCCTAAATATTACAAAGACTTTGCAAATAACTCCAAGTTCGCTCACAAAATGCGTTAAAGTCTAAGTACGGTAGTTGACCTCTCGCAATTCAACTCAGCCTTATCAAATATCTCGTATTTAAGGTGTTGCCCACAAAGGAAAAATAAATTCACAAAATTCACTTAACCAACACAATAGAATGGCCAACATAAGAAGAGAAAGATGCACACAACTTTACAGCAAAATTGTTAGCATTTATATTACTCACAATTAATACAAATGATACATAGCTCTAACTCTCTCTAATGAATGAAGCCTTGCTCAAATGAACTATTTATAGGCTTTAGGAGACTTGCTAAACAAGAATACAAGAAAGTGATCTTAAGACTACTAAGCCACTAACTTAGTTGGTAGTTAACATCCTCAACTACTTTAGGCACTACTTTAATAGGTGGTTTATATAACTTACCACTATCTCCACTTATAACTCAAAGCAACATGTATAAAGCTTACAAGACACCTCATCCATGTTCTTTGTCATGTCATCCCACTTTCTTGAGGATTCATCTCACTAACTTTATTAGGTCACCCATGATCTTCATCCAAAGGTGAAGATTAGCCAAGTTCTAAGCTAATTCGCTCGTGATCCAACCAATGAATACCCATGGTCTAGTTCGTTCATCCATGGTCAATCATTTGAACACCATCTCGTCCATACCTCCACCAAAAACGTCTTAGGCAAGTCTAACTTGCCCCAACCACCAATTTAATCAACGTCCCACGATCATTAAAGCTTGCCATAACTCAGTCCCACGATTATTAAAGCTTGCACAACTCAAACCATACTTGATCATTACTTGGTTAAGTTACTTGGTTCCATTGACATGCCTAATCCATACTAGACATTGGCCAATAGCCAGTAAAAAGGATCTTGCAATGTTAAGAAGCTGATACTAACCAACAATCATAATTATAATGATTATATCCATTTTCATTCTTGTTACTATTGCCCAATGTGAACCAAGCGCCTCCTATTAATATGAATAAAATTTTTAATTATAAGTATTTAGTAAAAATAAATAAATAAATAACTATAGTAGTATTTAGTATCAAATATTATGAAAAATAATGAGAAATGTTCTACTTAAATTTAATTATTATACATTTTATTTTTCATAAATAATTATATATAATATTTTATATTTTATCAAACAAATAATTATTTTAATGATTTAATAACTTCTTATAAATAAAAATTAATTTTAATTTTAATTTTGTCATTCTTTATTTTATCCATTCCCAATAATAAAACAATAAAAATTTTTGAAATCAAATTGCAACCTCATAAACATCATCATTATTATTATTATTATTTTGTTTTTATAAAGTGATATTTTAATTTATAAATATTAGAATATTGAATTTTCATTTGAAGAAAATCTTTAATAGATTTATATCTTCAACCAGTTTAAATCACATCCCAATTACATAAAATCCAATAATGTTCCACTTTTGGAAAGAAAAAGAATGGTGCCGCTTTGGTAATAGTCATGATAAATCAACCACTGGACATGAAGAAAAAGAATGGCAGAACAAAACAGATGTATATACATATCTAACACAAATTCTCAAAATTTCTTTGAGAGCAATCATCTAAACTGATTTCCCAGAATTTCTTCTCACTTTTTCCTCTCTATTTTTACAGGTGAATACAATGCATTCGACAGCTATCAACAACATCAATTTTCATTTCCATGTTGAAGTCGTTGTGTCCTTAATGGTTGTCATCGGGGCCCTGAAAGTTCCATTGCTTCTGTAACAAGTGAAGATTCTTCTATGAAATCTGAATATCTTTGACGAGAGTAATCGAAGCACCTCAACTTTGGTGTCTCAATCTTCTGTGATGCCTCCCATTTTTCAGCTAAACCATCACCTTCTAACATCTTTAACACATCTGACATCTTTGGCCGGTGAATCGGATTGAACTGAGTACATAAAAGAGCAACCTGAACCATTTCTTCCAATTCAATCATGTCAAAGTTGCCTCTGAGGTCCTTGTCCACCATTAGATTTAGCTTTCCCTCCAGGTGGAGCTTCTTCACCTGCCAAAAACAGGTAGAAATTCCGTAACGTGTGAGATAATTTTGCTGTAGGAGTACGGAGCAGAAAAATGAAATCTTTAATCTAAATATATCATCATCAACTTGTCCATAGCACTTAACTAAGCCTCTGTACAATCATTTCAAGCATGGAATCTTAGAAGGGGTGAAGTAGAATGATATACCCAATCAAGTATAACACCCTTCTGGTTTGCTGCCCTGCCAAAATCCATAGCCCTCTGACCTGTGATTAGCTCAAGGAGTAAGATTCCAAATCCGAACACATCGGTCTTTTCAGATGACTGTCCTGTTGACAAGTACTCGGGCGCTATGTGGCCGACGGTGCCACGAACTGCAGTGGTCACGTGAGAATCTCTGTGGTCCAGAAGCTTTGCCAAACCAAAATCTCCAACGACTGCTTCAAAGTCTTCATCCAGTAAAATGTTGGCCGCTTTGACATCACGATGGATAATCTTGGGGTCACACTGTTCATGTAAATAAAGCAGTCCTCTAGCTGTACCTAAAGCTATCCTCTTTCTCCTGCCCCAGTCCAAAGCTGGCCGGCCATGTATATGATCTGATAATTGAATTCACAAATGAAAAAAAAAAAAGACAAGAAAAAGATTTCTTTTAACCAAAAACGGAGAGAAAAAGATAGATGTTGAAACAGTTCAAGTATTCATTTGTGAAAACAGATAGTACTAGTAACTCCAAGGAAGTCACCAGCACTAAATCATCTAAAAAGAAGACAGAAATTAAGCTGAACTCATAAGATGACCTTTTAACAATATTTGTTTTTAACAACTTAGCAACTAAAAAGCCAGTCCAATACCCCTTTTTCTAAGGTTGATAACTATTATACCTCCTTTTTTCTCAATATATTACTTCTGCATGAACTTTGCTGATCAAAAGGCCATAATTTCACGGAGACAAATAAAAGAGAAGTTAAATTAGCTGACCCTTCAGTCGAGATGCTACACTTCCATTTGGCATGTAGGGATAAACAAGGAGTCTTTCGCTCTCAGTTGTGCAGAATCCACAAAGCCGGAGAAGATTTCGATGAACTGCCAATCCTATTGTCTCTACTTCTGTCTGAAATTGGATTTCACCACCAGCCGTATTATAGTCCTTCAGTCTTTTGACAGCCACCAGAGTTCCATCATTCATGCATCCCTTGTATACGATGCCAAATCCACCTTTCCCTAAAATATTTTTTGAGCTGAAATGATTGGTGGCAGATCGAAGCTCCTTAAATGTATATCTTTTCAAATGGCCTAAACACACCTCTGGGTCATACTGCTCTGCTAAGTAACATATAGCAGGTGAGAATCCAGGTAAAACTAAGAGTAGAAGAAAACTGATAGCAGGAACTGTAATGAATAGAACTCGTTTATAACATTTCATATACACTGCAAACATACCTACTGTGATGAATGACATGAAAATTATTTACTGCAGCAACTACTTGCAAATTAAGAAGCTGATTCACTTGGATTGAAGGTAATTCACAACCTTGTTCAAGAACTATCACTAGCTCCTCCACCTAGTTACTATTTTTATTTTGTTATTTTATGAGATGAAAGGCTGCACCGTAATTCTCATTCCAAGACAACATCACAAAATGCTTTCACGTCTTATGCCTCCTAACAATTCAGTACAGAGCTTATAATGACAGATTCAAACCCAGCCAGTACCACGTGGCTCCTCTTCCCAACGTAACAGTTATGCATAAAGAGGAACAAGGATGTCAATCTTGATAACTTTACACTATACCCGGATAGAAAAATGAAACCATAATGAACTACTTAAGTAACAGGATTAAAACTAACCATTGACATCAAAGAAAATCTGTTGGTTGCGTCTGTATCGCCACCACACAAACAAACCAATGATAATAATAAGGGAAAAGGCAGAACCAAAGCTTGCACCAAAAGCAATTGCCACACGATGGCTATTTGATCCGGAGTCTGATTGAGCTACAATATCAAAGAGCATCAATATACATTTGCCATTTACTATAGAAACGAGAACTGAAACATTATATCAACCAAATCTAAAGGGATATCTACCTTTAAGACCATCTGGTGGAAGAGACAGAGGATCTGGAAAGACCGCAGAGCAGTCATTATCAACCTTAGGTCCGCAAATTAAAGGGTTACCTGCTATTCTGTATATAATACAGAGAACAAAGAGAATCTCAATGAGTTGAATGTTAACACTATTATACCAAGAGAAGCAATTTCAGAATGATTAATATCAACTCACTTGAAGGTTCTTGCAGATATTTTGGGCAAGGAGCCACTCAAGTTGTTAAATGAAAGATCCCTGCATTGAAACATTAATTATATTGGCCAACTGATGCATCCACAAATCAACAAAGATATGCATTTTCCAAATAAATAAATAGAGTGGCAGCTAAGCAGCACTCCAGTACGTGCAAAGGTGCAGGGACATACACAAGGCTGAGTCCATGAATATTGGACAAAGATTCAGGGCATGGTCCAGTGAGACTGTTGTTGTTTAACCGCCTGATATGCTCCAAAGGGTAAAACTTTAAGCATAAGAACCCAGAGCTATTAAAGTATAGTATATTGGGCAGAAAATCATTGTAGAAAGAGTCAAAATGCTATTACGTTTACTTACAGGTAATTCAAGTTCCTTAGCTCCCCCAAAGAAGAAGGAATTTCTCCACCAAATGAATTGTTGGAGAGATCAAGTGTCTGAAGCTTCTCCAACTTCCCAATGGTAGAAGGTATTGGACCTGAAATGTCATTGTTCTGCAGCAACCTGTATAGTTATGCAACCACAATCGGATTTCAACATCAATATTATGGTAAACACGTAGTACACTTCGAAAATAGAGAAACCGCAGCACTATCAAAAGCTCCAATTTTCAAAAAAACATTTATTAAACACCGGTAAAATTTATAAGTAAAACTGGTGCTGCGAAATAGTAGAATCCGCACACAATTCAGCAACATCTCAGAAAATAACGTACACTGATTCCAAATTGTTAAGGTTCCCAATTGAAGGAGATAAGGTCCCAGACAAGCTCTGACTTGGAAGTCCCCTGTTTATGGAAAGAATTCCCATTATGCTTGCTTGCAAAAGGAAGGCTTTCATTTTTCTCCCACTAACATTCCTCAATAAAAGTTAGGGGAACCAAGTAGATGTACCTAAACTGAGAGAAAGTACTTACAGAGCAGAAACAGATCCATCTAGGGAGCAAGTGACCATCCTCCAGCTACAAGGATCTACGGAATTGCTATCCCAGTTCTCCAGAACATTGTACGGGTCGTGTAAGGCAATTTTTATGGCCATTAGAGCAACCACTGCGCAAATTTGATTGACATAAGAGAAACATAAAAGAGGGTTGAGAAGAGGGAAATTATTCAGCCAGACAAAAGCTTGTCATACATCTTTACCATACAAGACTGAGACCACAGCGATTGCATTTCACTGGGTAGATTTATGGAAATGAGTAATAGAAAGTTGCATAGAAAAGCCTTTTTCGAGTTGCAAATATAATAAAAGCATCTAACAGCATATAAAAACTTCTCATCAATTCAAATACGGGATACAGTCGGTTGCAGAACTCAGCATGTTTCATCGAGTAGAAAAAAGAATCATCAGAAGTGGAAAGAGAAAAAAGATTAGAAAAGAAGGCGAAACAGGTAAAGATCTGCAGGAAAAAGGGTACTGACCTTCATAGTTCACACCAGTTGGAGAAAGAGTAGCAGATGAAATTTCCATCAATGCCAAAACCAAGAGCCCCACTTTCCACACTCCAAAACTTCCACCTTCCATATTCTTCAACCCTTCACTTCACTAAGTTTACTACCTTTGAATACTAATCAGAGCTACCATATCCGGCAGCCCCACGAGCCAAATAAAGGTAACATGAAATTATCGCCTTTATCCAAATAAGTAAAAAAGGCTTCTCCAAGAATCAGAGTCGAAAGAATCAAAATCCCACTATTCTCGTAGGAGCATTTCTGCTATCTTTTATCCCCTTCTCCCGCTTTGAACAAGAAAGCAAGGAACTTTAGTGTGACATGAAATTCTGCAAGTCACTATCTTTGCATAACCACCAACGAGTACAGAGAATCTTAATGAGTTTTAACTGAGACAAGTAGGAAAAGGAAGAGAATTTTCTCGAGAAACAGGCAAGAATTCAAGCGTGAAATTCTGAGATCCTAGAGATCTGGGAATGCTGGTGTATGATTACTTAAGTTATGGTCGATCCCCACAAGTTCCAAGTAAAGTTTTGTTCTTGGCTACTAACCTCTTACCCTGTTCTCACTTCCCTCCACAACTATGATTCCAGTGCTACCATTATCTTCTCCAACAAACAAGCAAAGCTAAAAGAGAAAAAGAGAGAAGGATCAAATGAAAGTTACACTCACAGAGAGAAAGAGCCAAAGGACACAAGACAAAATGCCAAAAGTGGACACAGATACAGAGAAGAAAAAGACTGGGTTGCGAAAATTGAAAAGAGAAAAAGTACTGTTGTTTCTTCCAAATTTCATTTCTTTTATAACAACTTGAAAAAATTAAAAAAAACATACAATATTTTCATGGAAATATTATCCAATACTTGTAAAAATACAGTGATTGGACTGAGGTGATGTGAAGGATTGGATTGATCAGAGGATGTCCAGTTTGCAAAAGCTGGGAATTGGGGAATTGAACAAATGAAAATTATCTAAATTATCTAAAGATAATTTTCATTTGTTCAATTCAATCTTTTAACTAAAAAAGTTATTTTTCTTTTTTGGCAGGTCACGTGCTTGCAATGTCTTGTCTCTTGTCCGTTGGTCGCTTTTGGCTCTGCAAAAACGTAATTTCACTCTAATTGTTAATAATCACCTTCTGTTAAAAGTTTCTGCACTTACATGGCCCACCACGCTAAAATGCGCCTAGAAATGTTTTTCTAATCCTCTTCCAATATAAAAATTAAAAAAAATATGAAAGAAGACGTGACTATCCTATTTAATGATAATGTTACACTACATCATATGACTAATAAAAATAAAACACGCTATGGTCACAATCACAATCACAATGTTGTTATTTATTATTTTTTGTTTTTAATTGATACTAAGAAAAAGATTTAAGCTAGAAGAATTCGGGACTAAAATACGCCGAAGTGGTGGGGCTGCGTGCAAAGGGTCATGCTGTTCTTTTGTTGGATACCGCGAGGAATCTCTAAAATGCGCCCACGTCCACCCCACATGCACAATTACCCTAATTAATAATTATTATCACCCTCTCTCCCTCTAGCTTTCTTTTACAGCTTTATTATTAAGACTGTTTATTATTAAATTTTCCAAATTTTCAGATATTAGTGAAACTCATATTAGGTTATTTATAAAAGATTAAAAATTATATAATTCAATATTTAATATAACACAAACTACTCTTATTAATAAGGGATTATGATAATAAATGCACTCTTAATTTGATGATGAACCTCCCACATGGTTTTAGCTCCTCTCGCTCGGAAGAAGATCAAAAATAGAAGTCAAAGGAGATTGGATGGCAATATTAGCAATAATGCTCATGTCTTCTCTAGTTATTGGGATGATTTTACTAACTCTAGACACATGATGAGATGAGTGAAATTCTTCACAGTCTTCGTGGAATTGGTGAGTAGGTAAGTAAGAGGAATGTGTTTACTTGGAATGCGTAAAAATGAAAAGAGGTACATCGCAAAACCCAAGTAGTAAAAAGCCTGTGTGGTGTAGATAACAAGGAGAAAACTGGAGGAAATGAAAAAAAAAAAAAAAGAAGCAGAGCCTAAGCTTAGCTGTTAGAGAGGAGAAGGCAGAGAGCAGGTGCAGATTATATAATAATATATTATTATTTTAAAAAAAGGAACAAAAGGAGAGGGGCAAATGATGCCTAGACTTGCTTCTCCAAGCCCTATGAGTATTTTTGTCGCATTGGGAAAACTGAATATTCCCCTAATCTATCATTTCTTTATTTACGCTAATGTGTAATTTAATGCACTGGTCCTTCAGCCAATACCCACTACGCTACTACTACATCTGGTAGGAATTCCATAGGGTATTTTGGTCGCTTCTTGGAAATTTGAACTCTAATCTAATATGAGAATCACCAACACAAAGCCTTTAGCCTTACCTAAAAAAGGGTCAAGTCCTTTTTAATGAACAATTATAGAATTCAAATTGCATTGCATTGCATTGCATTGCATGATCCATGGCAACTGGGAGGAATATGAGAGGAGGAAAAGATGTTGGCAAACAGAGTTTTCTTTTCAAAAATGATTGCCAAAATTTTCGGTAGTTGGGATGAGAATAAGATGGATGACGTAGGTGCTCAGCTCAGGAAAAAGCATAAAATCAAAGATTTGAAACCAAAAAATCAAAAGCAAGTACACAAACCAAGGAGTGAATGAACATTGACTGTGATGAAATAGCTTGTACTGAATGCCCAAGTGTCAAGATGCCATTGGCCTAGTGGCCTCACATTGACGCCATAGAGCATTATTCGGTGACACCTTTTTCTTTGCATAAAGGTGAAGTTGTGATGAAGAGCTTTTGCATTATTAGATTGAGAAGAGTTAAAAGAACAGAGAACGAACTCATATTCTTATGGTACCTAATCTTTGTTAAACGCTATCAACGTAGTCAAGTACTAAGTTAAAAATATTAAAATGGCATTTAGGGAGTTTATGAACAAAAGGAATGGGGCATAAATTAGGAGGGTAGTAAGTAAGCATCTTTTAAGATTTACCCAATTGGTTGGTTGGTTGGACCAACGAAACGATTGATGACATGAGCCATTTCGTTGGGCGACTGGGTCATATCTTTAACAAGTCATGATTCCGGTGGTGGACCAACTGCTCCTGCTCCACCAACTTTTGCACTGTGTTAAATATTTTGTATGTCTATGATTCTGTTTCTGTTACGACTGACTTCGTAGTTGAAAGTGATGGTTATCCTATGCATTTTAATTATGTCTTTCTTATTACGGTTTAATTATTGTTGGTTCTTCAACAGGATTTGGTAATAGGCACATCCCAAGTTCTAAGGGGAAAGGCCATAGGTTTGGTAATAGGCATATCCCTTTTATAAAGTTATTACGGTTTAATTTTTTTTTATATACTTTTAGGAGTATAAATGAAACAAGACATCTTCTTAAATTCACTTAAAATATTAAACAATTTTTTTTCAATAATATAATAGTCAAATAACCTTTAATTCTGTATTGATAAAAAAAATGGATTTGATCAAATGTATTGATAATGTAAAAATAAAATTTTAAAAGGATTTCAATGACTAATAATCATAAAAATCCTATCCTTAATAACTTTATAAAAGGCACTATTGTATACACCAATGAAAAACTAAATATAAATAGAAAATTATAACTAATAAGACTTCTAATTTATAAATCTAATATTAATGGTTTATAAGACTTATAATAATAAGGGATAATTAATATATTCATCAGTGCCAAACCTTTTGAGATTTTTTCACTTTAGTGCAAACTTTTAAATTTTTTTTAAATAAGTCACTAATCTTTCAAAAAGCCTTTACAACACAGTTTAATATATGGTTCATTATGTGAGTTTATTGCTGACGTGACTAACAGAACCAATTTCTTTAATATTTGACATCCTCATAGAAAATATATAGACACATAAATACCCACGTGGCTAATCCATAACTTACAACCTATAACTCATGATCCATAAACCACCAAATTTATTCCAAAAATTACTCACACCTTTTAACCCTAATTTTCACATTTCACCTTAATTTCAAACAAAAGAAAAGACCCATTAATTGTCACTGTCTGAAAAATAAATCATTCCAATCATTTATCGTCATTTAGAAGAAGCCAGCCATTGTTGTCGTTTGGAACACCTTTAAAATTTCAATTGCTTTCTTATTCGTTTGTGGGTTTCATTCTTCATTATAACATTTTTTAGTTTTGTTATGGTTGGTTGCAAGTTTTGGTTTGGTGAAAGAAGTACATGTTGTATCAATTTGTTCTATCAAGATTTGGTTTGTTCTGCATCTTCTTTGACTTGAATGTGTTAGTTTGCTTGTCTTTTGTGTGTGAATTATTTTATTCTTGCAATTGGGGAATATCATACTAGAAGAATGCATGACACGGTAACATCTTTGTATCATTAGAAGTTACCATTTGAAAGTGTCATTCAAGGTGTAAAAATCTTCATTTGTCTTTACTTTCTTTAATTACAACATTGAAAGAGAGTGAAGAGGGTGGCATATCCAATTTTATAGCAAGAAAGATATATCTTTTTTAATAAATGGAAAATTCAAGGAAAAATCCATTTTAGATAAATACTTGCTATTCTAAACTTTGAGATTCTATAGGTCAATTAACACGTTTGAAAATCCAAACAAAGTCATTTAATCAGTTATCTACATCACTACTATTCAACCCATTTGTGTTCTACGCATTAAAAGCTTAATTTCCATCTTGTATGAAGATTATTTCACACTTAATGACAACAACTTTAAAAAGTTTTATGCAAGAGTTGCAGATTAGTAGTAATTTGGAGATGTTATCTTAAGGTAATAGAACTTTCTTTATCTTCTTCTCATGTCATATCCTGAGTCTTATGATGGTGTGCCAAATGTTAATTGGTTGGACTCTTAAAACAACTAAAAAAGGGGATATGTCGGTTTTCCTCTAACTCAATTCTTCGTACATATTAGCAAACCACTTTTTCAGGGTGGCATCTATCACTACAAGAAAAAGGATCAACACCGATCGAATTATACCGACCGAATTGAAGCGGTATGGAAATAGAGACCGAATTTATATTCGGTCGGTGAAGTGGTCTGGAGGGAATTATTTGCAGACCGAAAGTTTTGGTTGGTATGATTTAAAAAGAGGGTTGGTAAAAATTAATTAAAACCAACCTCCTCCCTCCTTTTCCAAGCCTCGCGCGCACGTCTTCTCCAGAACCGTCTTCTCCTCTCCTCTGGCGTCCTCCTCCGTTTTCGTCCGTCCGGTGACCACCTGCTGCGTCTCCGGCAACCCTTCCAGCAGATCTTCTCTGGCGACTACGGTGTGTCGTCTCTCCTCTGCCATTGCCGAAGGTAAGCCGTGGGTTGAATTTTTTTTTCATCTTGTTTGGACTGATTTAATTGCATGTGTTTGTCTATCTGGGTTGCATTGTTCTTATGTTAGTATTTTACATGTAAATAATGGGAAGATTTATACCATATTTGTGTAGATA
>JANZXV010000003.1:9433643-9445281 GCA_027576455.1 Erythroxylum roigii
ATTTTATTATTGCTTACGCTCTTGCGCATGTAATTCGTGGGAACCTTTTTCCTGATTGTACCAGTCAGGTTTTTTAACGGCCCACACTTTCGTCGTCATCAATAAAGAATTTCATATTTCTCGGCAGAAACAGTTTAATTAAAGTGGATTAAGGGCAGGACAATCGACCAGCCGATCGACAACGACGAAATTCGACAAGGCTGCCAACACAAAATGTTAGAACCAATCGACATCGACGAAATTCGACAAGGCTGCCAACACAAAATGTTGGAGCCGATCGACAATGATGAAATTTGACAAGGCTACCAACACAAGATGTTGGAACCGATCGACATCGACGAAATTCGACAAGGCTGCCAATACAAGATGTTGGAATCGATCGACATCGACGAAATTTGATAAGGCTACCAACACAAGATGTTGGAGCCAATCGACAACGACGAAATTTGACAAGGCTGCCAACACAAGATGTTGGAACCGATCGACATCGACGAATTCGACAAGGCTGCCAACACAAGATGTTGGAGCCGATCGATAACGACAAAATTCAACAAGGCTGCCAACACAAGATGTTGGAGCCAATCGACATCGATGAAATTCGACAAGGTTGCCAACACAAGATGTTGGAACCGATTGACATCGACTAATCGTTCGAAAATCGACTAATCATTCGATACTCGACCAATCATTCAACAACCGATCAATCATTCGACAATTGACCAATCGATCGACTTCGACTAACCGTTTGACACCGACCAATCGGTCGACACCGTTCGACTGGGTTTCCAACACAAGATGTTGGAACCGCGCGATGCCAAGACAAGATCTTGGATCGTTAGATATCGATACCGTTCGACAAGGGTGCCAACATAAGAAGTTGGAGCCACATAAGCTAAGAGAGAATTTCGAATGACATAGCCTCAACGTTACTCGTCCGTGAGAGCAGAGTCTCGGATCGCACGAATATCTTTAAACCTAGCGACCCATCGATCTATACCAAACGTTCCAACTTGTCACATGCAACATGGAAAGGCTTTCCGTACAAAGCTAGTAATATCTTAAAGCATTACTCGCAGTAATAATAAGGCAGTGAAGGACAAAAACAAGATCTTTTATTCTCTTTACATCTTTTGGTCACAAGCTCAACCAGATGAGCGTCAAAAGAGGAAAAACAAAAATTATCCCTTAGCGGGAGAGGAAGAGCCAACAACTGGCTCGGAAAAGGTAGCTTCGGAGGTCGGCAACGTAGCTTCAAAAATCGGCAGGACATCCGAGGAAGGATCAGGGGGACGAGAACTGGTAGCAGCTAGGTCGGAGGAAGAAGAGGTCATCAAAACAGGATCAGGACGAGGAGAAAGGTGAGGAGGTTGCTCTTCCTCCTCCGAGCTAAGGTCTAGCTCTTCATCTGGAACCATCACCTATTCTCCCTCAACCTTCTCCCTCATCTCCTCCAAAGAAAGGTCGAGACTGGGGGGAATCATCAGCTCGGCGTAATCCTCGAAGGAAGGAAGATCCGACCCTTCGGGGACATAAACGCTGTGACAGTTCTTCAGAATAGAAAGAGCCAGATCGCAAGCGTACTCATGGCATTCCCCCTCTAAATATCGCTCTCTCCATCGCTTGATCGCAGCAATTCTTTCCCCCATTATAAAGCTTTGCAACTCTTTCACCTTATTCTCAGCTTCTGCCTTGGCCCGCACCGCCTCGTGGCAATCCTGAAGGAACTTGAATCGGAGCTCTCGTTCCTCCATTATCTTAGAGTTGGCGACGCACATCTCACCCCTCAATTCCACGTTGTCAAGCTGCAGCGCCTGATACTTTCCCTCCAACTCATCCTTCGCCGCGATCACCCGGCTTCTCTCTTCCTCCCTCGAATCAAACTGAGCCTTCCAAAAGTCTCTCTCGTTCTCCAAAAACTTCTTCTCCTCCTCCAAAGAAGAAAGTTGAGCCCGCGCGATGTCTCTCTCCTCCGTCACCCCTGCAAGCTCTTCCTTCACCTCGGAAAGTTTTTCTCTTTCCTCGACGAGGCAGTGCATCGCATGAGCGAACGCCAGACCCCTTGCACAATGACGGACAAGACGAACTGACAGCTCTCGGTTATCCAGCCTACCTATAAGTTCCTTGTCAGTAAGAGGAATAATGTTCTTGGCAATATGAAGCGCCACATCAAAGCTCCCAAGCGACGTAGTCTTATCTAGACTGATTAAGGGTTCCCACCTATCGGTACTCGTCGCTCGCTCTTTCCTTTTGCCCTTCTTCGATGAGGTAGCACATTCCTCCTCTCCCTCTTTCCCCTTACCCTTGTCTTGGCCTGCTGAACAAGGTGGTCGGTCGATAATGCAAACAGTTTTCTTCTTCTTGAGGGGTCGTTCCACCTCCGGCTCTTCCTCCTCTATGACTACGCGACCCTTGCCCCCCGACCAGGATACCACCGTGGGCTGAACAGGAATGACGGAGGAAACGGGCACCGCAGACTGCTCAGGAACAGTAGGCTGAGTAGCTTCCACATTGGCCTCCCTCTTCTTGCCCAGCCCCTTCGCTTTTGAAGTCTTATCAGCCTTGCGCTAGCCTTTAGTGGAGTTGGAGGATCCGCCGAAGTTTCCGAGCCTTGCCATGGCTGCACGGATATGGAAACAAGTTAGAGAATAAAACCCGTGCTTACAAAACATGGAAAATAATTAAAGTACGAGGGATCAACCAAAAGGGGCAATCTCTTCTCCTAGCCCGCCAATTCGGGGCGGGGGGTCGATTAAAAATGAATCGACCGAGGCCCCCCCGCGATACACCATGATGAGATGATCGAAGTCGTATCGGCCGAGCGCCTTTATGCGATTGACCACCTGCCGTTCTTCCCCACTGAGGAGCAGACTCGACATATCATTCCACTGCTCGGCCAGGGGATACCTCCACGGCCTGGACTCAAAGGGTGCTCCCGGAGGTCTTACAAAGAAATACTTCGTCCGCCAAGACTGAACTTTGGAAGCGGTCCCAGCAGGACGGTAACGGGCATCTCTGTACTGAAAATGGGGAACCCCGACCCCAGCGATCGAGCTTTGATTCATCCGTAAGAAATGGCACATAATGCCGATCGAAGGAGGACACCCAAACTGATGACATAGCAGCGCCAAGCTGTTGATAAACCTCCAACCGTTTGGAGGAATCTGGCTTGGCCTTAGTTGGAAGGCACGACACACCTTGTCAATAATAGGGGCATAAGGGAGCTTCGCACCACCAATCGAGAAAACACTGTCTGAAACAGCGAAATACCCTCCTGAACTGCTGTGAATCCGTTCGCCCGTGGCTGCCAATCAGGGTCCCCACGCCGTAGGAATGTTATTCTTAAGAACCGAACGGTTTAAATCCACCGCGGTCATTGTGGATGGGTCGTTCGGAGGACTTTCGACAAGCTGCCCATCCTTCCGGACACTCGCCCCCTCATTTCCGCCGGCTTCCGGCACTTCTACTATCTCTGCCGCCACTACTAACGACCCAGTAGTTTGAGAGGCCCTTTCGGCGGTTTCCTCCCTAGAACTTGCTCCCTCTCTAGGACTGACTGACGACATCACTAAGAAAAGAAATTTGAGAGGAAAGGGTTGGAGAAAGGACGTACCTAGTCTGGTGACGAAAGTCGAAAATTTGAAGAACAGCGGAAAGGAAACTCCAGAAACTGAAAGCAAGAGGGTGCAAAGGAAGACAGAATGGAAACCGAAGAACAAAATAAGCGTGAAGAAAGTCTATAGTCTGTCAATCCTGAGTATTTATAGAAGATCGATGCAACGAACGTTCCAATCAATGCTTGACGCGTGGTAAACATCCGAACCATTGCGGACACGCGGCAGAATCTGAGCCGAAGTAAATTAGGGTTGTTTGAAAACAACAACGGCACGTTAATTGAAAGGACACGCCTGACGGCTGCGTGGCAGTTAAAAGGACATACTCGACAACTATACAGTAGCCAAAAGGTCGTGTATGACAGCCTGTCAGATAACACAAACCGTCACTAATGATCACGCCTGGAGCTCTATTTAAGTCTAGCCACCCGATCGATCGGCCTCGCTATTACACACCCCCGATCAACCTATCCGTTATGCCCGATCGACTTGCCACACCGTTACAACCGATCGGTTGTTTCCATCACTTCTTCTACTGGTCCGCCGAGATGTTATGCCTGCTCGGTCGGCCGCATCACGTCATAATCAATTGATCGGGCCTAGCACGAGCTACCTACGTAGTACGCTGCTTCATATTTATATACTCCTTCGACCCTTCCCTTGGCTCAGACTCGAGGAGTAGGGGGCTTATGAATAGGTCGGCTGTGCTAGGCCCAGGCCCATCTTCGCACGTCCACGGCCCGTCCGGCCCATCAGGAGTTATACTCCCATGCAAACACAACGACTCACGTAAAAACCTAAACCTAGCGGCAACTCCAGGTATATAAGGTACTATTCTACCGTGATTCAGGTATGAGATTACAACCCTACTTTTCTCTACTTTCAGTAGCCAAAACCTACACCAAAGAGACTAACTTGAGCGTCGGAGGGGCCTCCCGGGAATCAACTCCCGGCCCGCCGTTATTTGTTTTGCAGGCATTCCATAACCAGAGTCGCATAGATCATGGATCATAACAACGACGTCCAACCTCAGCAGAATCCGACTGAACCAGTACTAAATCCCCTAATAAACCTCATATAAATAAAAGCTAAATTATGGAAACTAAGAGCCTCAATAACCTAATTAGGTTTAGACTATTCTTTAATAGCTCTCACTTTCTCAATATCAACTACCATACCATGTTTAAAAATAATAGACCATAAAGAAAGCGTATGTAGTTATATGAAAGAACGTTTCTTAAAGTTAGCATCAAGATGAGCTTTTTGAAGATTGACAAAAACCTGCTTAAGATAAACCAGGTGCTCATCTTTAGACTTGCCATAAAATTACCAAGGAACGATTAGAGAATATAGGCTACGAATCTTATAAAGGTAATAAGAACATCGAACAAACCAAAAGGCATTAGTAGCCATTCAAACAAACTTTTTTAGTCTTAAATGCAATTTTTCATTCATATGTTGCCTTAATGCAAAATTGGTGACGACCACAACAGATTTATGTTCGAAAACAGAGCAGAACCAATTAAAAAAATATAATGTCCTTAAAGATTTATCTTCGAAAACTGAGTAGAACTAATTAAAAGATATAACATGTCCTTAAGGAGAGAAATAAGAGACTTAGACTTGACTATGATCTTATTAATTGGCCTATTATAGGTACATTCTCCATAACCCATCTTTCTTAGGTTTAATAAAGTAGGTATCACATAGTTTCTCTAAACCTTTCTCTAAAAGTCCATCTTCTTGCCTACTTAACTCCTCTCTCTTTTATGGTCATCCTATGATATAAAATATTAGGCAATTATGACCTTAGACTAAACAAATTGCATGTGTATATCCTTTATAGGTGCCAATTGATTAAGAAAATCATTAGGTAACATCAATAAAATCAACAAGTAAAATTTTTGCCTAAAAAGGAACATCAACGAACAAATAATTAAGTGACACCTCTCTTGCTATTAATGTCAAACATATAAACTCTTGATATTTCAAAACATGTATATTTTTGTTTTGAGAAATTTGAGATATGTCAGGTTTACCTTTATTTTTTTAGGCTTGGCAATTCTAAAAATAATGTCTTTTCCCCTTCTGCCTAGATGAATAAATGGTATGTATATTAAAGTTAATGACATTAAGGTCATAAAGTCAAGGGAAACCTAAGAGTATTAGTAACATAACACCTATTTATAATCCTTATTTGAAAATAAAGTAGACATCTTCATGCAATAGGTAAAGTGGTCTTATAAAACCCATGCTACTCCTAAATGAACGTCAACATGGTTCTATTTTCAATTTTAACGAATTAACATCACTTTTATAAACCATATTAAGTGAGCTACTTAAATTTATTAAGTGCTTATGTTTCTTGTTCCCACTTTTTAATGATAGTGTGAATAACATGTCATTTTCTATAGTAGATTTGAATATACTAATATAATTGCCCTTATTAAGACATCAACTAAGGTCATCTTTATCACCATAATAGTCTAACGAGTTAAACAAAAAACTTCGTCCATAATAGTTAAACAAACTCATTTTATTTCTAACTCTAGTTTAGATCTAATATAACCTTTTTAGTGACACTTATGACAAATAATTACTTGTTCTAAACTCAATGACAAAAACATCCAGTTTAGACTTATTAATATTATACTCCTCACCAATCACATGTTTGAGTACCATACCCTACTAATCGATACTGAACAAAGAAGTACTATATAGAACTTTAGTACCAGTTGGTACTAACTCTTTCAGTTGGTACCCGTTAGTAACTCAAATACCCGTTAAATACCGATTCAAACTTAAATTTAAAAAATTCTAGAACTAAATTGAAAAATATTAAAAATTTCTCCTACATAAAATAATATTAACCTACACATAAAAGGAAATATGGTAAAATCCTCTACAATTGATTTAATAAATAGTAAAGAAACAAATAAGAATTTATTAAATAAATGTTTATGTAATTAGGCTTATATATAAATTGATTATAGACTATATAACTAAATATGTTAGTTCAACATAATTTCAATATATTTTAATTATATATACTTGATATCTACGATCTATACACTTTTTAGAATATACATATATACTTTTTAGTATCTACGATCTATATACTTTTTAGTATATACATATATACTTTTTAGTATATACTTTTTTCATGTGTCCAACAAATATTTTTCCTAATCAGAAGTGTTGATGGTGCTAAAAAATAAGATGTTATTGATAAAATTTGGAGCTACTAACACCAATGCTCTTGTTCTATCACCATATACTCTATGAATCATCATTGGTGCAATTTCCAGCAGAAACAGTTAAGAAGTGATTGCCATTAACATCTTAAACCGAGTGCTTGAGTAATAGAAAAACTTGGATTTCGGAAGATTAAAGTCCTAATAATCTTTTCATCAATAAAAACAAATCAGAGTTTCATGACAAACAACACATTTGTTTCAATAATTCATGTCTATAGAAAATGCAAGTGCAAGTTTAGCAAAAGGCAGCTGCTAGAACATGAAAAAATCAGTCAGAAAATATGAAAAAATCGAAAGACCCATAGCTTACCTTCGGCACGACCAGAGGAGAGACGACCTTGGCTAGTTATCGCCGGAGAAGACGGGGGTTATGGTCGCTGGAGACGCAACAGGTGGTCGGAGCCAAACGAAGGTGGAGAATCGTCGGAGGAGAGGAGAGAAAAACAGAGAAGAGGAGAGTCGGGTGCGCGAGGAGAGAGGAGGGGAGGGTTGACGGCGATTTAAGTTTATTTTGGCAACGGAATAAAACCGTCGGTATGATTAAAACATTCCGTCGTTGAATTACGATTCTTAACCTAATTTCATGACGAAGTTTTTCAATATACCGACGGACTTATCCTGTCGGCGAAATATACTTCCCCGACACAGTTGCCGACCGATTTTTAATTCCGTCCCTATTTACAGACGGAACAATATGCATCGGCATATTTCCGTCACTACATTTTTCCGCGAATCGTTCCCGCCAACTTTAGCAACGGTTATTATTACTGTCGCAATGTTGATGTTATCTACCGACGGAATACATAGTACTGTCGCAATTAACATACAATTGGTGTTCCGTTGGTACAGGTCCGTCGCTATTTAGCATTCTTCTTGTGGACGTCCGTACCCGTGCTTGCCACATGTTAGGACAACTAGATGGCGTGTGCATCACATACACTAGTCTCGTCGCCGGTAGTGGGAGTGTGTACCGTGTGTGGCGTGTTCATGTGTTTGGAATGTGCATGGTAGATCCACGTGTCGCACTCTGGTTGACACGTGTGATGCATGCGCCAAACAAATCACCTTGGGGGGTACTGTAGCTGGCACACGTACCCGACGGTCTTCCTCCCCCTTCCGACGACAAGCAATTTCGACGAGATTTTTGCCAATTTTTGACACTCTATGGCTTGTTTTTGACCCGTTTCTCAATGCTACAGATGTGTAGCTCACTTTCATGCATCCACACATGTGAAAAAATTGAAAAATGAACCAAAACCATCTAAAACCCTTATGGATGAAAAACCAAAAACACTTCGTTTTTCACCACCCATTCACATAACCGGTTTGATACCACATGTAACATGTAGCGTGAACCTTATTACGTATCCTGGATCTTACGTTAAAGGGAAAGAAACGAAGTAAATGCAAAATACCTGATGAAACCGAAATCAGGTATTTCTCATTTACTTCGTTTCTTTCCCTTCTCTATCTGATTACGTTTGCATGCTTAACATTTCTTTAAACATGGGTGACCATTGCAGGAGTTCCAGATTTAAGCGCATATTTACGTTCAAGATATGGTGGATGATACCCTATTTTGGAGAATTAGGAAGTGATATTCCTGTGGAGACTCAGTTGCTTCTATTGAAAGTAGTGGAAGAACCACTTGAGGATCTATCTGAGACATCTAGTGGGAAGACGTTCTATATTCTCTTCTACCTGCACTTGAAGGTCAATTCCGTGCAAGTTTACAAGGAACTCCTGCTAATGAGCTACAGATTTGTGTTGAAGGTGGTGAGTGGGCGTTTGTGAATCTTTTGGTTGCCAAAACTTTCTGCTGTTAGAAGCACTTTTCATCAATTCAGGCAGCAATCCTTTTGAGCTCATGAAGAACTCCATCAAGTACGTAACTTCTCAATTTTAGATAAGTTTTTTACACACTTCACTTTCTCACTGCAGATGCCTTTCAATTGCTTATTCGTGTAGAATACTGGAAAAGCAAAAGAGCACATTCTGTCATGTGGACAATAAAGAGGTAAACAGTAAGCATAATTGTAAATCACAATCATTCTGAACTAACTTCTTAAATGCTTTGATATTGCTAAATTCGAAGATCCACCCCATATCAACTGGCTCGGATGGTCCACTTGGGATGCATTTTACACTAAAGTGAATCCCCACGGAATCAAAGAGGGTGTTCTACCTTTATTTCTGAATTTTCTTATAGATTTTGACAGATGGAAGGTGTTCTCCGAAATTTCTGATGATAGATGATGGTTGGCAAGACACTCGCAACGGATCGTCCTTAAAGGAAGGTGAAACACCAAGCAATGCAACTATGTCCTGTAGTCTGTGATCCTGTTTCCATAGGCAGCCATGTGCATCAAACTGCAGAAAAATTAATGTTCCTTGTGATTTCATAGGTTATTGGCAGATATCAAAGAGAACAAAAAGTTCAGGAGTTTCGACCCTGAAGGTCATGGCAATCTTGGTCAATTCAAGCAAACCATTAGAGAGAAATATGGTCTAAAGTTCAGTATTTTTCCAGCCATTTGATTTGGTTGATTTTCTGTGTTGCTGAGATTATATATATAATACTGAAATGAACATCTTCGAAAATTGCAGTTTTGTATATATGTGGCATGCTTTAGTTGGTTATGGGGAGGACTTGACCTGCATCTGAAGCAGTGAAAAGATATAATCCTTGCTGCTGTTGCTTTTAACAGCTTTCTTATGAGACAGATTTTGGCACCTAACTGGGATATGTTTCTAGTAAGATGTCTTTCAATAGTATAGGAATTAGAAAAAGGAGGTGCACCAGATGCTTTGTTCATGTAAGGCCTCAAGTTTAAATTAGTCAAACAATAACTCACTCTTTTTCGGTTAAGAAAATTCTAAAATGGATAATAATTTTAGAATATAAAAACAATGTGTGAATAATGTATAAAACATATTTTAGTTGTATAAATATTTGGTTCTATTAAAGTTAAGTATTATGATTAAATTTGAAATATTTTTAATTTAATAACTCTATTTATTAAATTATTATAAAATATTTTTAGATACAATAATCATTTTAAAATATATTTTTATTTTATCCTTAATAAAACGACTTCTAAAGAAGGTACTTTTTCGTTTCTAACAATCTCCTTATTAGTGGTATTAGAACTTAGAAGAGTTTGTAAAATAAATAATTTCTGGTGCAAAGAAAAACATTAGAATGAATAGTAATTATAACAAAGCAAAATGTATTTCTCTATATAAATTGTGAGTATAACATTCTTATAGGTTCTAAAATATAAATTAATATTTGTAACTTAGTAAATGAATGTCTGTATTATAACTCATCTTTTTTGTTCATAATAATATTTTATGTCCTTTTTCTTCCAATCTTAATTAAGTTATTATTATCATGCTCTATCCACCTAATTATTATAATAAGTATCATCAAAGCGTAATTAGGGTCCATACATCTGCTTATTGTATGCTCTATATTTCTCACTATAAGTGAATCCTCCATATTAGAAAATAAGTTAGGTATTATATATTCACTCTCTTAAAATATTAATTGGATACTATTCAAGTATAAAATCGATATTTACGTGAAAAATAATGGGAGTTAGTTTTTAAAACTTAGTAATTTAAAGTAGAAGCAATAGTAGCCAAATTTAAGATTAAGATGTTCAATGAAAATAATTTCTAGTTGTGAAAGACAGAACATGAAATTAAGTTATCCTCATAAAGGATAATTTGATATAAGATATTCAATGAGAATAATTTCTAATTGTGAAAGACAGAACATGAAAGTTATCCTCGCAAAGGAAATTTTGATATCAAATTATCCTTCAAGATTTTGAATTTGCAAAGTGGATCAATTACGCGAACAAAGAAGAAAATGTTCTAAGATGCGGTTAATGGCATAGAGGTAACTAAACATGTGAAATTAAGTTAAACTAAAAGATGACCATTAATTAGCCTAATTTGAGTTAAGGTTGAAAACTTGAATTTAAACATAACCTCCAACATAATTGTGTACGAATTCATGTGACCTTATAAAAAATTCGATTGTAAGAAATGGTCTCAAGCATGTCCACACTATATCTAAATTCTCAAATTTGCTAAAAGGATTCATAGTCCCAGGTATGTGATTGTTCTAACATGTGTCTATCTTCACAAATTTACAAAAAAGGATCCATAGTCTCAAGCACGAGCATATCTCAAAGCCTATCCAACTTCACAAAGTTAAATAAAGATTTAGGGTGTTAGACACAGGCATGTCCCAGACCATTTATACTAACGATAAATAGTTTGTAACCAACACGACTTAGCCTAGAATCATGTCACGTATCATGTCCATGTGAAAATCTAATTTAAAACCGTTATAAAAAGAAAACTTGCAACATGAAATTCATGAATTAGTGAGTGAGATAGTAATAGGATCGAATGTTGCAGCTTAATCATTAAGTATATATACTAAGGACGAACGGGATGGACGACCACGCAATCCATCCCAACCGCCCATTTAATCCAACGGTGATAATCACCCCATCCCCCTCTCTGAAAGTTCTGCAGCTATCCCGCTCCTTCGTTTAATCTGACGGTTTAAAAGTGTTCATTAAATGTTGTGCCTAGCCGGTTATATCTGTCCTTTATCTTTTATTCATTCACTCGCTTAACCTGGAGTTGTGTTAATGTTTCTGTCTCTTCCTTTACCTCTCCGCCCTTGCCTTCCTCTACGGCGCTCTGCCGTTGATGTCTTCTCTCTCTGGTCAGTTTTCCTTTTCTCGC
>JANZXV010000003.1:9478904-9491318 GCA_027576455.1 Erythroxylum roigii
TTATTATTATTATATTTTATAATTATTATTAATCTTTATGTCATATTTGCATGTGAGTCCAGAAACAACCTCTTTACTACGTAAGGGTAAGGCTGCATACTATCAGATCTCCTCAGACCCCGCATTGGTGTGAGATTTTTACTATGTGTTGATGATGATAATGATGATGAAAAGGAAGGGGATGAGAGACGGAGAGTTCACATTAGCAAATTGGAAAAGAAAGGGGGTTAAGTCATTTTAATACAATGACATCTTTTACTAAAGTAATTAAACGACTTTGTTTTATTAATTAGGATTGGTTATGATAACCACCGCTGACGTGTACTAATAATAAGAGTTTCTAGACACATGACATGCCATGTCTAGCAAGCATAACAGAGAAACTAAAGTCGAGTTAGACTTGAAAAAAATTGAAAGTTTGAATATTTTATTATTACTTTTTAAAGTTAGGGATATAATTATAAAGTTGACTAAAGTTTAAGGCTTTTTTTGTAATTAAACCTATTTAGGAATTTACTTCATGAAATCCTGGTTCATAAGGGAAATGGGTTCCTCTCCTCACCAACTAAGTCAAATCCCTTTAGGTATAAAATTTATTGAATAACTTACCTAAGTTGAAGAGATCCAAATTATTTTTCTTTTGGCTAAATATCACAAAAGCAACAATTTCCACTTGTCTTTTGTCCATTTGCTTTCCAGAAACAAATCGCTTTATCAACTAGAATAACACGTGAATATTTTCCAACCTCTATAGTTAAAGACTATAGATTCATAAACTAGTTATTGTGAGTTGAAAGCTGCAAGAAACAGCATACACGCATGCTCTTGGATGAACGTCACTGAAGAAATTGATAAATCTTAATGTAATAGCGTGAGAAATAGGCAGATTCTGATGTTGCTTAGCAGACATTATAAAGCTTATTTTAAATAGCTTCAGAAGATTAAGGCACTGACGACCTTTTGTTTGTGTGTGTGAGGACTGAGGAAGGATGAAGCTCTCTGAAATTAAGGAATATGGTTTCATCATCTCGTAAGTAACTTGAAAAGTCTTACAATAGATGGCGCCAAGCTTATTCTCTTCAATCATACAGAGTGCATACATCATGTGGGCTGTGGCCATGGAATTATAGTCAACTGACATATTTAGAATTCAAATACAAATATACAGCCACTTGCACTTTATGCAAATTTTTAATAGATATCTATCGAAAAATATATAAATTTTAGTAGAAATGTATTTTTATAATTAAAATTGACAATTACTTACTTATTCTTTTAAGGAAAATCGTATATATTTATATATTATAGCAAAACCAATGAAAAGTCTTTGAGAAGTGATATAAAACGCATATATATTGAAACTTGCATAACACATGTAAAGTTGTCATATAAAATTGAAATAAGAAGCCAATAAATATATAACTTCCATTTATAACAATCAGTTAGTGAAATAAATATCCCACATTCTTTTACCATTCACATCCTCTTAAGAAAAGGTCAACGTATCCGATGCACAAGACTCAAGGGTCATGATATGCGCAACCTTTCCTTTGTATTTTTACAAAGAGGTTGTTTCCGTGACTTGAACCTATGATCTTAACTATTATAGAAATCCTCCTATTTCTGAAGTCATTATATGCATCTTCCACCCAAGAATGACATTGTATCAAGAAAAGTTAAAAGTCCAAGTTAAAGTATTCAGTGCACAAGGCTTCCCATTTTAGGGAAATTTAAGGAAAGCTTAGGGAAAGTCATAATGTACGCAACCTTTTTTTGAATTTTTCCAAAGAAATTGTTTCCATGACTTGAACCTGTGACTTTGTGGTTATAAATAAGCAACTTTACCAATTGTGCTAAAGCTCATTTATACAATTAAACAATTATCTCACAAACTCGAATTAGTTTGATATGTAACCTAGCGAAGCTTCACATCTTTAGCTAGAGTAGATGGCCATATGATCTTCAGCTTCTGTTTGGTTGTGCTCATACCAGTAGAGCTTTATCAATAGAGCTTTTTCCTTAGATCTTTTCTGAGAAGTCAGTTGACTGTTTGACTGTCATTTAAATAAGAGCTTTTTGAAAGAACTTCATACAGTAGACTATTTGGCAACATAAAATTAAAAATCCCTTTTGATTTTAACTATATTTTATTTTATAATAAAAAGTTATTTATGCATATAAATATTATTTAAAGTATATTAAACCATATGAAAAGCACAATATATTAATTATTATATAATTTTAAACCATATGAAATATAAGTGAAAATATATCTAAGCAAATCTTTTATATAGATTATAACATAAGTAAAATTAATATAAAAATAAATGTTAAAACATATTAAAAAGAGCCTAATAATATTATATAAATCTCAAAATAAATATAAGTTGAGTAAATAGTTAAATATATAATAAATTATGCATTTTATTGTACTACAAGAAGATTTGTAATATATTCCCTTGCATCATTCATCTCATTATTTTGTGGCTCGTCTAAATGATTTTCTTCAACGTCTTTATTTTCAATAATTTCTTCATTTGTAGGAAGTAATTCATCACCTTCATCATAAGGAGAAAACTCTTTATTCTTTTGAGCATTTAACCTTATAAAATTATGAATAGCCATTGAAACAATTACAATTTTAACCTACTTTGGAAAAAGAAAACTAGGCATTTAACCTAAGATTTTCTACCTATTTTTCCAAACGGTAAATGTTCTTTCGATCATATTTCTTTCTTTCCTCTTGAAAGACCAGCACGTCGAAAATCAGGAAGATGATATCTCTCACCATTGTATTGATCCTAAATAACTTTGCATGTAAGGATATCCTGCATCTACAAAATAATGTTTTCCTACATTCCAAATTAAAAATAAATAAAGAAAGAAGTAGTGAATTATTAAGAATAAATAAAATAAAATAAAAAATGTATAAAGTATTCACAAACCTTTAGGTGGATGAGGGAAGTGTAATCTATCATTACGATTTACGCAAAGCCTCCATAAAAATTCGAGCATCATATGTTGTGTCTTCCCAATTAGCCCAAGCAAAAGTAAAGCACATATCAAAATCACATGCAGCCATTACATTTTGCATAGGAATGCCTTTTTTACCAATATATTTTATTTGATTGGACCTTGAAAATACAACTGGTATATGTGTTCTATCAATTGCTCCAATGCAGTCTTTAAAATAAGGCCAATACCTTCTATCGCCTTTAATTTTTCCTGGAATTTCTTTAAAAGTTGGATCTTTTGGTTTTATGAAATCAATCTACATACATGAAACGACCTCTAATACTATTTCAAACCATCTAGAATTTGTTTCACCAGAATGTTGAAATTTTTCTTGAACCATTCTTTTACAAAGTCCACGACCTAAAGTGATAAAAAATATAGCTACAGCTTCTTCTATTGTTACTTCTGTACCTTTCTTTAATCCATATGACTCATTTATCAATTTACATAATTTGATAAAAACATTCTTTTCCATTCTAAATTGTTGACGACATCTATCTTTATGGCTATTAAGTATTTCCATTACAAAAATCCATCTAGTGTGAGGGGATGTTTTACATGGTTTTTTAATATAATATTTAATAAAATGGTCTATGGTTAGTGCTACTCCAGTTATAACCATATGCAAAATTTCTTCTTCAATCTCTTCATTACATTTATGATCATTATCAGAAGATGACATCTGTATCAAAATATATAAATAATAAATAAATAATAAGCTTATTATATAACAAGGTAATATAGCAGTAATCATAACACAATAATCATAAAGTACAATTCAATTCATTACAACAAAACTAACCAAATAGAAATCCAATACACCACATTACAAGTAGTCCAATATTAGTAACCAAATACATGTCTAATTCATTACAAAAATCACAATCATTTCATTTGCTTAAGCCATTCGATTTGAAGATCAACATCTTTAAGTGCAATAAATATCTCTCTATTTTCTTTCTTCAAAAATAATTTGGTAGCTAACATAAACACTTTAACTCCCCTTTCTATTTCATTTATACTTTGTAAGATGTCCATCACCTCAAAAATGCTACAGCTAGGTTCATCTCTTTTAATAGAGGTTACTGAAGTTTTACTCTCTACTACATCACATATACAGTCTAAATGTTTACATAACCTTTATGTTGCCCTTATTTTAGTATCATGTTTCTTTCTTTTTTTCCCCTTTCCTCGTGTAGAAGTTCTTACCGTTCGAGTTGATGAACCAATCTCATTATTAATATTTTCAATTTCTTCATTGACAGTAAAGCCTTCCAAAATTTTATCATTAAGATCGATACCAACTAGGCTTTCTCTAGACGTCACATAAGCATCATTTGGTACAAAACCTGAAGAAGGTGCTTCCCCTGTAACTGCAACATCTTTAAATAAAATGTGCAACTATTCAATATGCTTTAGATCTTTAGTTCAGAATTTGGAAGCCTTAGGATTTTCCTACAATAATATTTTTTTAATTTATTAAAATATCAAGTAACATTAAAAAATTATAAATCTAAAGCTTAAATGCTTACCTTCAATTTCTTTTCCCACCATTCGTTACTTGCATCAACAGTTTGATTAATAGAATCCCATCTTAGTCCAATTTCCTTACCTACTAAATTTGTCCAAAGTTACCAATTATTTTTTAATCCGTGCCATTTATTATTAACTTATTTTTATTCATAATTCTTCTTAGTTTCATGAGAAAATTTTGAAACTATATTTTTCTTTCCAATCTTGTTAAAGTGGCCATTTGGTCAATTTCCAGCTAATGTTTCTTCCACAAAAATTTTAATTACAGTTTCACAAGTTCTACCACTTCACTCCTCTTTAACCCTTTTTTCTAGTTTATCCCCACCTTGAATTTCTTGACTTGGATTTGACATTTTCTAATAAAAGTATAACATTAAAAAAGGAAATTGATTCACCATTTCATTGTAATAACAAGATATGTTTTCACCTCATTAAAAAAATACTAACAGCTATCAATAACACATGATCCAGAAAACAAAAATCTCACTGCATATAACAATGAATTTAGCAAGTATAAGAAAATATAAAAGCATAATAAGCATGACATATAGAAAAATTGCTTTTGAGGATTAAAATTTGACAATGAAACAAAACACCCTGCAGATAACAATGAATCCAACAACAATAAAATAATCAAGTTTTTATCACAGTATTTCTTCTTAACTTTGTCAAATTTTTTTAATGGAGCTCTTGAGGCAATAACTAGTAGATCTAATGCTAATATGTTTCTTTCTCTTTAAGAGATTTTTTATTTTAAAAATTTTATGAAAGGATATGTATATTTTGAATGGATCAAGAATCATATCATAGAAAATCAAAACTAACTCCTGGGATACAAAAATCAAACACGTAATGCAAAAAAGAACGAAAATTGAATTAAAAAACTGAAAACAAATCAATGATTATATAAAAACCTACAAATAAAATCAACTGATGAGAATGAAAATGAAAGCACAAAATTAAAAAAAAAACAAATTAATGCTCAATACTTATACATTATGGCCAAAATAATTATGCAAAAGAATGAAAAAAATACCCCAATTTGTGACTCCTGAAATTAATTAGAGGGGTAGAAAGTTAGAGAGCTTTAATTAATGCTCTGACTAAAAAAACAGTTTTAGAGATATGAAAAGCTATTAATAAAAAGAAAAAGAAAAATAAAAGGAGACTTGTCTGCAGACAACTCGATGGCGTCAGTGGTGGCTTGCCGGGTCAATTTATGAGAGATGTTGGTGGTGGATCGCGACTATAGAGGTGTTGGTTATGAGAGCTTTACAAGATAGGGATTTTCTGGATGATTATACACGTGAAGGAGCAGACGGGTGATTTGTGGATATTATGAAAATTATGTGTAAATAATAAGGGTAAAAGTGACTAAAATATGGGCTCATTAATTGATCTGAAAAATCTATCCGAAAAAATTATTAAGAAGCTATTTTTAGAAGCTCCAAATCTGAGCTTCTTAAAAGGCTTTATTTTGACTGCCAAAGAAGTCATATCTATTAAAGAATTGTTTTTCATTCTACAATCAAATACTCATTTTTCTTAAAAAAAGGCTTTTATAGTGGAGAAAATAACTTATTGACTTCTCAAAAGCCTATCTAAACGGGTGCTTATACTTACACCTATTAATTTTCTTTTCTTTTTCAATAAAAAACATGTCCAAACTGTGGCTACTTATTTTTTTAACGTCAATTAAGTATAATGAAATACTTTAGAAAAGCATGAATTGCTAGAATGTGAGCTTTTCATAATTTTATTACTCTTTTTATTTTAAAATTTTTAATTTGATGTAACATTAGTTATGCAACAATTTGTGTCTTTTACCTTAAATGGCTACGACTGATAAATTATTTGTCATGTTTAAACTTATTTCATTTCGAATTAATAATTAAATATATTATATATTAAAATAACAAACAAAAAGTAAATATGTAAATTGCACAAGATCTATTTTCTAAATTATCTTTTAATTTTTGTATAAATTCTTATATTTTTATGTATTAAAGAAGTCCACTTTTATCTAATTAAAGGAAATTGATTTTCATTTTTATGTTGTTATTTTAAATAGAATTAATTAATAAAATTGTTGTTGCACAATCTTTTATAATATACTACTCTCCTTTGATTATAAAGTCTAATACAATTAATTGCTCTTCGTTCGTTATGATACTTATGTAATCTTTGGTTTAGTTCACTATAACTGTGTATATGTTATTAATCATTATCAACTTATGAAACTTGTGAAATTAATGTGCAATTAACACATCATTAATTTTTATAAATTTTGATAGCAATTAATAAGTAATAATTGTTTTCATTCACATCCATTCTGAAGTAATTTCACATATTTTCTTTAAATAAGTCATCTTCTCAAAATATAGCATAAAATGTATTTAAAATTGTATTCATTGTTTATTACTACTATACTTCAAAATAAATTATCAAATATTTAATAATATCCATTACAATGTTATTATACAATTAATGCATCATTAATAATAAAAATTCGTATTTACCAAAAAAAAATCGTAAGTATTAACTATTCCTTATTGAAAATTAATATATGCACAAAATGGGGATTAGTAATAACATACTTGTTGACATCACTAATTAGTCGTTTCATTTGATCATTCAACATGGGTTTAGATTTGGTCTCACCTGAATAACTTTTTACATGACGAACCAAAATGGATCACAGAAATATGGCCTGCATCCTTCTTTTTCATTAAAATGTCGCCTATATTCTTCCTTGTACTGATTAGTTCATGTCTTGTTGGATCATCATACTGAGGTATAATAACACTGAAAAACGATTTTCATAACTGAAATGAAGTAGCTTCAGGATTACATTTTGGTCTTGTAAGGATTACAAATGTCTCATTCAACAAGTAACATCTAATTAAGAGTTGATACTTTCAGGGAAAAAGTGGGGAAAAACGCAAGAATTGATTGATTTCAGGTCAGGAGTCCAATCACTTTAAGCAGCTGCAGTTATATATTCGATTGCCTGCTTGCATATACCAGTCATTGTTGCTTCAGGACCATAAACCTACAAGAGAACGTAAGAGCAAAGACAACTTCAGTTCAGAATCTTTCTTCACATGAACGAAAAGTACGGGGGCTTTCACATGTATCAATACCTCAATGGGGAGACCGATTTCCTCAGCAAGTGTCCTCATTTTGGCAAGGCCCTTCTGATAATTGGGACCTCCTCTCCTCACATATAAGTGCATCCTTGCTGCTTTAAGCTTGGATTCCTAGTCAAAAAAAAAGAAGAAGATATTATTCAACCATACTATAGAAATTTGAGATGGCTCAGGATGAGAATGTCCAACATCAGATGCAAAAGATCAACTCTTTCTCCAATATGTCAGGCTTTTGCAACAATACATTCATAACTGTAAAAGACTAAATATTGCAGAAAATGGCTAAGGTTTGCAATGCAAATGTTGGAAATTCTCATAAAATAAACGCTTTTCAGAAGAACGAAGAAAACCCAGTTATCGTAAGTTCACCTTTTCTTTGAGGGCCCGAATAATGCCATTAAATGTAGCTGCAACGTCGGTGAAGTTTGCAATCCCTCCTCCAATTAAAAGGGCTCTCTTTTGACCATCAGGATTGGAAGAAGCACACTGCACAAATTATACACATCAAGACTACAGTGAATACAAGGCAAGATTTTCTAACTTAGCACATCATATACCTTTAAAATTTCAAATGCAATTTAAATCATCATGTTGTTTCTATCTTTTGCTAAAAGGAAAAAAGAAAGGCATCGATTCCAGAGAAAGTTAAAAGCAACCTTTCTTTAAAAAAAAATCAAAGTAAGATCTTTGAGACTAGGAGGTGGGGTTCTTACATCTATGACAACTCTTGCATACTGCAGTACTTCCTCTTCATTGGGAGCTCCACTATATTCTGCATAGTTCCCAAGCTCAGAAGCATAACCCAGATCACCAACCTGTTACCAATCACAAATTGATGCATAAAAATTCATGTAACATGAGTGAAAGAAAAGAGAAGGTTTTCCACCTCAAAGAAGGACTTCTTACCGTGTCAGCATAGATGACACTTGCTCCACCACCAGCTACCATTGTCCAAATTCTTCCCTTCGGATTTAAAACTGTGAATTTCAAGGATGCACTTGTCTACAAGCAAATTGAGTAAGGAGAATTATTAACTTTGCCAAATTCTCATTGGCCAAACTATTTAACAAAATCAAATTCCATTACTTTGGAAACTTAAAAGATCATGAATATTAATCTCATATCAGCTTGAATTTCTTTAGAGAAGTGACAGGTAGCAAAATAATTGAACTTCTTTCAACTAATTGATGAATTTTGATATTTTTTAGCAGATCAAAACATGGTAAACAAAGTATTGTTGAGTAAGCTAGATTTCGGAGGAACTTATGAATAAAAGTATACCTTTTCGTCTAATCCATGAATAAAGCTTTCAGTAGGACTCATCACTCTTCCGAATGGTAGTGGAAATTCAATATTTCCCCACCTGTAAAGTACAAATTAGTATGAGGAAATGTTAAAGATGAAAAGACAAATAGAACGAAAACATCAAATTCTAATAGAATAGCAAGTGAAGGCAAAATTCACTCGAGAAAATGAGACGTACTTCTTGAAGTTCTTGAAAGCAGCAGTATCATCAAGCTCGCCTCTCATATCCAGTGGATAGGGCTTTCCATTAACCAATGTGAAAGGATTCATCTCTAGGAAAGTGAAGTCAAGATCTGCCTCATACACATTTCATAAGTTACTAGAGAACTCTAACAAGTAAATAGGTCACCAGAATTTCTCAGAAAATTGATCAACGACCAAGTATACCTTGAAATAGAGCATAAACGACTTTAATAAACTCCTCGATTTCCCGTTTTATCTGGAAAAGTAAATGAATTTCACGTCAGTTATCCATCCGAAAATAAAAGCTTCAAGTGCATTAATTTTCCAATGTGAAATGAGAAACATATGTGTTATTTCCCAAATCAATCAAGTTTTCCAACATTGCTTCAGACAATTGCATCTTAATATATATACTTGGGAATTATTTGAGGTTAAAATATTTAGCCGCATCAAAGAAAACACCTATGGCTGAAGTAATTGATTCTGCAAAATTACCTCCAGGGGAAGGGTTGCAACAAGTGGAGCACACACTTCTGATGTAAACGACACCCCTGTTGGCACAAATATTGTTTTCACCTAAATAGGCAACAAAGAAAGCTTTTCTCACTTATGAGGCAATGAGTATAAAGAAAATTGTACACAGAATGTGAAAAGAGAAATAGCTCTCTGGTCAAATTAATACATGAAAATGTAAAGAAACAATTCCAGAAGTACCTTGTCCCAATTCTCTTCTATTTCAATTCCTCCACATTCTGAAAAACTTACACTGCATCCAAGGCGGTCCGAGACAATATTAAGGTAGAATTCTTCGTTGTGGGGGACGAAGGGTTCAATGATGAATGTTGTTATGGGTCCTTTGCATCCACCCATTTCTACCTGTTAATCAAGATTGAATTAAATCAAGCCAAAAACTGAAGGCCAGAGAAACCAGCCAAGCGATTTTCGTGATTGTAGTATATGAAAATTTTAGAAACAAGAAGGAAAAGAAAGAGATGGAAAGAAGAAGAAAGTTCACCTCTTTGCCAAGGCGTTCCTTAACAAAAGTGGCTGCTTGGCTCAGATCTAGATTTAAAGCAACAAGACCACTCTTGCCACGCTTCCCAAACAACATGTCAGGTTTCACAACCAGTTTCCCAGACAAAAGCCATGGTTCTTTCTCTGCTAGCTCATTGAAATCGGTTGTTTGCACAACCTATTCCACAAGAAGTAAACAACTAATACAAATTAACAAATGAAAATGGTTTAACATACTCGGAGTTTGTGAAGACATCCATTTCTTATAAAGCAGGAAAACATGGAACTGGAATAAGGTCGCACCAATTTCCAGATTCCCGTTTTATCACAAATTAAGTTGTTTCAATGTTTAGAAACTACTAAAGGATTTCTTTAAACTGTTAAACCCGTGAATAATGTCAGCAAATGCCCCATTTCCCAAAAAACAAATTCCATAAATCACAACCAGGCAATAACTAAACTCAAACAAAACACGTCAAAAGAACTCGGCAATTAGAAGGCCGTATTGGAAAGATCTTATGTTCCAAAGACATCGCAACAACTTCACTAGGATGTGAACTAAATAACCCGCACAGCACAAATAGAAACTAAACAAAGATCAGGAACTTAACTAAATCAATAAATTGCACTCACTTGTGCAGATTTGATGGGCAATTCATAACCAACAAGTCTCTTGAAGTGCTCCTTCAACAATCTCTTGGAATCGTACTCTCTGATCTTCTTGCGTGCCATTTTCTCTCACCTAAACACCACAAAGCACCCAAAAATCACAACTTTCTAAATCCCAGAAAAGATCTGACAATGCCAGATCCAAAATCAAAAAGAACCCACAACTAATCCGCGATCGAGCTCTCACTATCTCAGAAAAACAAAACAAATGCACGCAATACAAAACCACCCATTACCAACATAAACCTCAAAGTTCACAACTTTGCGCAAAAGGGTACATAACGAACAACTTCGAAAAGCTATACATGTACAGAGATCAAAAGAAATCAATAGAAAGAAAGATCGAAATTAAATTGAACTGGGAATCATGCTAAAGACAGAAGAAGAATCAGGAGAGAAACCAAATTACCGTTTAAGAGAGGGGCAGGTGGGAAGTTGTGAGTTGGTTGGTTAGGTGGAGAGCTTCAAGACAGGAACGTGGATTTCAGTGATTCGGGCAAGTGGATATTTATAGGGGCAAATTTAAGTTTTTTTTTTTCTCTAAAATATTTGTTGGATCTTAGAATTTAACGAACGTAGTTGGTTGATTGTGTTCTAAAGAGACTTTCAGATATCAGGGAGTTGGAAGTTGCATCGGACACATTAGATCACATGCCCAACACCTACCATTTTGGTTTTGGACCAAACCAACGCTTCAATCATTACACCGCTTTCTTTTGGGCTCATTTTGTTGGAAATTTAATTTGTCAATTTTTTCATCCTATTTTAAAGTGGACTGTTCATAGATATAGTTCATCCTATTTAATATAGCTTATGGATGGCGATTTGAGACGGCACCGTTTGACGTGAACCACCGGTTCTTGAAATTATGTTAGAGAAGAGAAAGGGAACAAAAATAAAATTAAATATCAAGTAAAAAAAGAAAGGGGGGTTGCCAAATTGGCAGAGACAGTTCAAATATGTAATCTTTCGTTTACTGAAATCGTCACAGAGTCTGGTATCTGGCAACGAAAGTTGTGTACTCCTCGTAAAGTACACAACTTTCGTTTGCCGAAATCGTCGCAGAGTCTGGTAACTCGCAACTCACCAAGGCAGGTCAAATGATAAGTGTTCACTTACCAAAACCCTCGTAAAGAAATTTGTAGATGAGTCGTCTAAACCAGCTAGTAGAAACATGGGCCAGGACCCATTTTTTTCCTTAGACATGTATATAAAATTCTCAATGCCGTAGTCACCTTTTAAAGAAACTCCTGCCCCTAGCTAGTAGCTATTCCTCAAATCATCTCATTAACTAATTTCTGTTTTCAAGTTCTTTGTTTATAATAAGAAAATAAGTAAATGCCATTTTGTAGGTGTACAGAAAGAAAACATTTTAATACAGTAATAACCAACAAATTACACATTCTCAATAAATTCTAGCAGATGAAAATCAAAACCCTAAACTTTGTTAGAAATTAAGGGCTAGCTTTACTTCTACTTTTTTTAGTTTTTATGATCTCACTGTTCTTTTCTAATAAAAGCAAAATTTTGTTTAGTCAATAATGCT
>JANZXV010000003.1:9549644-9575525 GCA_027576455.1 Erythroxylum roigii
CCTTTGTCCGTTGGTTAATTCCGTCACCAATTTCTATTACCGACATAATCCAAAGGTTTTCCGTTGATAATATCCATCACTAAACGACATTTTTCTTGTAGTGAAGCTTATATGTCAGAAATCTCCAAAATTTCACATACAGATGAACTCTAAATTCATGTAAGGGCATATAACATCATAAATCACTGACATATATACCCAAAAGGATTTAAATACATCTTTGAACTCATATACAACTATATATATATCAATATACAGTACTATCTCCAATTACAAAATAATACAAAAGGACACAGAGAGTCCGATGTTACACATACCCACCTACACACACACACGCACACACACGTGCGTGCACACACGCAAAGAGAAAGCCCACACACAGAGAGAAAGGTAGTCAAAATTAAAATTTACGTGGTCATGATGCACTGATAGATGTTAAACTTGATATATGGATATAAATTATTTAATTGAATAATTGAAGATAAACTAAAAGAGTTTAATTTATTTAATCATAAATATAATGTATGATTGTAATTTATATTCATTGGCTACTTATTTTAAAACTTAGTGAGTTATATTTAAATAATGGTTGAAAATTTTAATTTATTCAAGTTAGAATTAATTGTAAAGTTTGAGAAATTTTAGATAAATATAAGGTATTTGATAAATAAGAATCAATATTAAATTTTATTGGAACCTATTTGATATTTAATTAGAATTGATTATAATTCTAATTAAAATTAATTAACATTAGAATTATATTTCAATTAAACTATTAAAATTTTTAAACATAGGCTTTATTTATAGAAGCTAGCATTCTTGACATATCTCTTTTACAATATTTATAAATTTTTCTTAACTCGTTTATTTAAATATTGTTAGAGATCTAGGCGCTTGTTTGATTGTGATAATTTTCACATAACCTCTTAATTCGAGGAAAGATTTAAAAAAATGATTTGTGATTCATATTTTATTATTTTATAAATTAATTATATTATAAAATCAAAATAATCTTAATTTTCAAGAAATGACGAAAAAAATATTTATGCATTTACATGTGTGTCGTTGATTTCTCGATATATTTTTCATGCAGAGCATCAGTATATAGATTTAGAATGTCCCACTGACGATTTGAGACCATACCATCGAACAGGGAGCCGCATCAGCTTCAGAATTTCTACTGGCAAGAGCCAAATTATTTCCATACATTGATGGGATGTCTTACCCATACCAAATAATGAGATGCAATTTGACTAAAACAGAATACACTGTAGGGGAATTCCTTCTAAATATTTTGATTAGATCTGTCGTCAACGATTTATTTACTTAGAATTCTAGGAAGTCACTGTGATTAACAAACCAAAACTTAAAACATAGGTACTCTCTCTTTTGGGTAAGGTGGAGAGGACATGGAATTGATCCGATACACTTGTATTTACCTATACTTCCTCTCTCTCAAAAGGATATAAATTTGTTTCACAGCAAAGAGACTAGAATGGATTGAGTACGTGTGGAGAGGGACGCTCAACATGTACACTTGTATCTCATTATCAACGAACGTATTTGCAGGATACTACTGGAAGGAAAGGATACTATTTAACTGAAAATGTTTTATGTTCACAGAATGGAGAATTAGGAGTAAATCCAATGAAATAACTAAAAATTAATGGCGTTGAAGCCCGAAAGCAGGCCTTGGCAGATAAGAAAAAAGGAGTTCTTGCTTTTCGCGAATTGTGTGGTGAAAAGTCTCTGAGGAAAGTAACTACAGGATAGGTCAAGGGATCACAGATAAACTTGTCAGATGATGACAATGAGAGGCATCGTTCACAACAATGTTGTTTTTGTTTTAAAACCTGTGGCCACAGACATACCTAGCTGGGGTACGTGTCTGCTTGCTGCTATTCTCGAAGCTCTGACTCTCAGTCTCAGTGACCAACAGGAACTAACCGAACTAACCACCAAAACTTTGTGGAAGAATAGGGAGAGACACTCCTCTGTGGTTTATGCAGTTCTAAGTATTGTTTTTTCTCTTCTGATGACAATAATACAAACCATCTAGCATTGTCATTGCTTTCCCCAATTGAACAGCTTGCCAAGGCATATTGGCATTATGCTTACTGTTCTGGAAGTTAAGAAGATTATTACACCATTTTGTTTTAGTCAGTGTATATTTAACATGGCTTTTGCTCATAACTAATAGCAAGAAAGGTGCAAATTTGGCTTCATATGCCCGTTTCTCTTGTTGTATCCTTCCAATTTGTTCTTCATGACTCTCTCTTACCGCCCTTCAGTAAAGATTTGATCTTTAGCTCTAGCCTAGGTGTCTGACCATCATCTGTTGTGACAAGCACAAGAGTTTTAGTTGATTGCCAAGTACACGCTCTAGTGAGTAGTCAGTGGTATTCTCTAAACTTAAAGACAGTCTCTTGGTCTGTATCATCAAATTCAACTCACCATTTCTATGTGGTATATGTTTGAACTCACGTTTTGAATGAAAAAGCACTTTCATCCTGCTGCTCCATGATTCTAAATATATCCATGGGATGAACTACTTTTGCAGCTTTTTTCAGTGCTCAAAGGTTAAATCTCTCATGAATTATTAGGGTGCAAGAACAGAGAGTTGCTTATAGAAACATCCAGATCCTGAACAGGCATTCTTGTGGTCTGTCGTAATCTAAGTTAAGTTGGGGTCGTTCAAAACCAAGCATAGGTTTTGGAATTTAGTTGATCAACCCCATATCTCATTCGCTGCAATTCCCACTTCTAGTTGTCTACACAAATTGGAGAAGGCTAAACTCGAGAGTGGTTGAATGTCTTATGTTTTTAGTTTTGTTTTTAAGTTGCAATGAGTTCACGAAATGGTTTATGTACAGAAATCAAACACGTGAATATGAGAAATATATATTTTGTAATTAAATTTTTTATACCCGTTGAGAATTATGGTGTGGTGTCTGGACCCCCCGGAACACCTAGAAGATTGTTGGTACATGGAAACCATGGGCTACGGTGGTTTTCTTCTCTTATAGGGTCTAAGTACTAAAGTCAGGAGATGATAGGCCTTAGAGTTTCTTCCTAGACAGTTAGTTTCTGTTACTTTTTACCCTTTATCAATGCCTGGTCTCCTAGGGAAATTCGGGACTACCGCTTAAATTGCAGAAAGGAAAGTGAAGCCATTGCAGACCTTGTAGTCTCATAACCATGGTCAAGCCTCAAGAAGACAAATAGCAAAACTCTTGCCCGTGAAGTTTGCATGTGACCATAAAGAGCTGTTACAATCAGTGCCCTTGGCACACTCACGTGTGTTCTTTTCGGATCTTAGATGAAGTTATGCAACCCTCTTAAGCCTTCCCAATGGAGAAGGACAGATAAAAGTGGACAAGCAAGTTTAAAGGCTGTGTTTTATACCAAAAGAATGCGGTCTTGATGGCAACAGGCAGAAAGAAGAGGAATATGTAGGGCGTGCCTAAACTTTTTAAACCTGCATTCACTTTCTCGTTTCAATCACAATTAGCCAGAAAGAAAACAAAATTGCAAAACTCTTACATGTCTTCCTATTTACAAGAAGTGTTAAAAATTAAAGAAGAAGCAGATACCAAGGGGAAAAGGAAGCTAGTAATAATATGGAATGATTGCGTTTGTAATCATCATAATAATCCGCAATTAACTTAAGTTTAAATTCTTGCTATGAATGCTCAAATTGTAATTTCTACCTGAACTATATTATGTAACTTGGCTCACTTAAGAAATAAAGAATAGTGCATATAATAGGGTAGGTAACTTGGCTTCGATTCATTTGCCTTCTTATACATTGTCATGTATTCAAAATAATTGATACAAGAAGTGTTCACTTAAACAATCGGGATGAGTCACATGCAGCAACATATTGACATATGGCATAGAAAGATTGTTCCTAAGCTAAATGAACCCCAACCCAAGTTCACATAAAGGAAAAGATGTTATTAATTAAGCAAGGAACCTTTGCTTTTGTTTGCTGTAGTGTATGAGAGCTTTGTACTGCTCTTCCTTTATATGTATATCTCAAAGCATCAGTAACTTTTGGCAGCCTCAAGAAGCTCTCTTGTACCTCTAGCTAGACACACACCCCTCCCATCTTCTGTTTTCTCTTCTGTACCTCTCTCTCTCTCACTCAGCCACATACTTGCTAAGCATGGGTGGCTTTAGTTTTAGAAGCTTGACATTTATGTTATTCATTACTGTTCTAGTATGGTCTTCAAGTTTTGATACTTGCATTGCCAGGAGAGGCAAGTATTTGAGGCATGGCAGAGCTAACTCAGCTTCTCTGTACAAGAAAAAAGGCAAGAGTCATCGTAGCAGCCACTACAATAACCATCATAAAGGGTCAAAAACAAAACCTCCATTACCACCTCCACCTAAGAAAGCTCCATTGCCGCCTTCACCTAAGAAAGCTCCATTACCGCCTTCATCTCCAAAGCCGCCAAAAGAAGACAGGCCTCGAAGCCCTCCACAACAAGGGTCTGCAACATTTAATGTACTAGATTTTGGTGCCAAGGGAGATGGCAAGATTGATGATACGAAGGTTACTCTCAATCCTTATTTTTACTGGCTGAATGACATGGAAGTGGTTTCAGTAAGACACAAAAGGTAGTAGAATGCATGAAGCATATAATGTATAGTTTGGAATTTGCAACTGAAGTGAGCAGATTCAAAAGGCTGCAAATAAGGGAGTTTTCTTTCAGTTGCAAGTTCTTTTGTGCACATTGAATTTCACCTTTTCTTCTTTTTGGTAGGTGTCCACAAATTGTTTTTCTTCTAGGAACTCATAAACAAAGACCATAATGCAGATGTTTAGTTAGTTCGTAGCTGCATACTCTATCTTGTTCATAGGTCACTATTTTTCTTTTCATTTGCCTTAAAAAGCAGGAAATCACTAACAACTTATATAGCACACTTATGCTGCTAGATCATAGCTCTTCAGTTTGATCAGCTATTTTAAGGGGCGTCCAGGTTGAACTCAATATGCATATGAATGCCAGCACTTTAATCCCGTGAGTAGGAAAACAATATAATATGTTTCTCCACTGTTTAGGAAGAACAAAAGTAAACAGCACGAACAGAATCAGAGAGAAACAAAAGAACAACAGAACCACCCAGGTGGGGACCAGTCCAAAAGAATGGATTCTCGTTATGGCAGTTATGTCACGATTGCAGAAATAATTGCACACAGTTTTACTCAGACCAATTCAGTGATTATAATTATTCTTACCTAGCCTAGTAGTAGTAATGTTGGGGTGATGTGGAAATGCAGGCATTCCAAGCTGCGTGGGGCTCAGCTTGTAAAGTTGAGGCGTCAATGATGCTAGTTCCAGCAGGATATGTTTTCCTAGTGGGACCCGTTTCTTTCTCTGGTCCATACTGCAAACCGAATATAGTGTTTCAGGTAATTAATTGTACAAATTTGCCTAATTATCTGGTTATAAGAAGAATTGAGGCTAATCAGTTTAACCTTTACCAGCTGGATGGCACAATTATTGCTCCAACGAATGCCAATGCTTGGGGGAGGGGGCTTCTACAGTGGCTTGAATTCACAAAGCTTGTAGGAATCTCAATCCAGGGAAATGGCACCATTGACGGTAGCGGCTCCATATGGTGGCAAGATGAACCCTTCGGTGATCCTGGGGATGATGAAACTGCATTCGCTGTCCCTCTAAACAGCACAGTGGCAGAACACCCTGTAATTAACTCCAACATGTAATTCATTTCACTGTTATCACTTTCTGTGTTAGCTGCAGCTGATCATTCTTCTTTCTGTACTATGTGGTGGTAGATAAGAAGTGAACTCAGCCAGAAAATGCCGAGTATCAAACCAACCGTATGGACCACTCGTGCAACTCTCTATTTCTATCATCATATTTCACCTTGATGCTGTCCAAAAACATGATTGAGGTGTTTTCTTTTCACAGGCACTACGCTTTTATGGAAGTTTCAACCCAATAGTCACTGGTATAAGAATTCAAAACAGTCCTCAGTGCCACCTCAAGTTCGACAATTGCGTCGGAGTGGTGGTACATGATATAAGCATCTCATCTCCTGGGGACAGTCCTAACACAGACGGAATCCACCTACAGAATTCCAAAGATGTTCTGATACACAGCAGTGATCTTGCTTGCGGTAATTATAAGTAATATCTTTTATGAAATTGTTAATTTAGATAGCTTTGGTCACAAACTGAGTGGGCGAAGTTTGTCCACTCATGTAAATGCACCTGGAAAGGGGCAAACAGTTTAGACACATTCCAGAGGTTCCGATAAAAACATGCCAATCTTATCTGTAAATTTTTACCTCATTGTTCAACGGCCACTAATTATTTGACACGGGCCCCATGGATTAGAAGAATACAATCTTTGTTTGTATTTCACATGGTGTTCTTGTGTCTTCATCAGCTATTGTAGTTTCTGCTTCCATTCCCTGTCTACTTCCCTGCACGGCAGTCTTGACAATTTTTAGCATAACATATATAAATGTAGTTGGAAGTGCTAAGAAGTTTATACGACTGAGAAATCACAAGAAATTAAACCTAGACACTAGTGCAGTCTTGTAGAAAAAAGAAGCTCCGGTCATTGAAATAGTTCGTGGCGACCACAAGCATGTACTGAGGAAAGAGATGCTTACGCTTGAGTGTTTTTGTTTTTTGCAGGAGACGACTGTGTTTCTATACAAACTGGATGCACAAATGTGTACGTACATAATGTGAACTGTGGGCCAGGACATGGAATCAGCATAGGAAGTCTAGGAAGGGATAATACCAAAGCCTGTGTCTCAAACATCACTGTCCGAGATGTGACCATGCACAACACAATGACAGGTGTTAGAATTAAGACATGGCAGGTATGCGTACTACCTGAAAATCCCACAAACATTCAACAATTTCAGATGATCTAATTAACAGACTTGCTGGAGATTAGTTTTTTGTGGTCTCAGGGATTTGATTATAGTTCTTCCATTAGCACAGGTAGATGCATGTACGTAATCTAAAAAATTTTAAAAGTGCAGGGTGGATCAGGATCAGTGCAAGGAGTGTTGTTCTCCAACATTCAAGTTTCAGAAGTCCAACTACCTATCGTGATCGATCAATACTATTGCGACAAAAGCAGCTGCAGAAACCAATCATCAGCCGTGGCTTTATCAGGAATCAACTACGAAAGAATAAGAGGAACATACACGGTGAAGCCAATACATTTCGCCTGCAGTGACGCCTTACCATGTATCGACATTCGTCTAACCACCATACAACTCAAACCCCTGCAAGAACGCTATCACTTGTACAGCCCCTTTTGCTGGCAGACCTTTGGAGAGCTCAACACTCCTACAGTTCCCCTGCTTGACTGTTTACAAGTTGGCAAGCCATTAAACAACCGGCCTTTATCAGATCACAACCTATGTTGAGAGAGTCTTTCACTTGCTTAAAGGATGTTTGATGATTGTGAGAGTACACAGGTAGAGGTGGTTGTAGTATGGTCAGGCATTGTATAGAATTTGCGCTATTGTGTATTCCTGGTTTGCAAGAATACAAGAAAAGTGCATGTGCTTGAATCTTGGTGGTGGAAATAACGAAATAAACCTACAAATTGTCGATACATTCAAGTTTCAACCAGAACTAGAATATTCAATTGTGAAATTTAAAATAAAATGTTTAATTAAAATTTAACAAATACTAATAAAATATAAATTGAGATTAATTTTACAGTTTATCAAATTAATTTATCTTTTGTTAGTGAATTCAAATTCATATCGTGTACTTATAAAAAAGAAAATTTGAAAAAATAAATTAAATGTAAAAAATTGAAAATTTGAGATAAAAATTAAAATTAATAGGAGTATTATAATTTTCTATTATTTTTATTTAGAAAATAGTTCCTTGGACCAAGACTACTTTCCTTCCAAGCCAAACTTAAGAACACGCACCAATTTTATAGTTCTAAATTTCTAAACCTCTTTACACGGTAACTCCAGGAATCTGCAGCTCACAAATGCTATTCAAAAGCTTCCAATCCACCAAAACCTGCTGTTTATGGCCCGTGAAGCACCGAGCGACTTGTTGATACCCTAAGAGAAGATGAGCTCGAGCAATGAGTTTCGATTCTTCTTGTCTTGCGACATCAATCTTCCAGTTACGTTTCGCGTCGACCGGCTTGAAGGATCGTTGTCCTCCTCCAAATCTCCCAATTTAGGTCTGGACAAGTTCGATTTTCGACTGTAACTAGTATTTTATTGGGGTTGGTTGGTGCATTGAATTTCATTGATCTCTAAAGTTCGTATCCTTTAGCATTTTAGACGTACTTTTTCTAGGTTTTGGCTGAGTTTTTCGCTGAACTTTTGCTTGTTTTGGTGATTAATTGTTCAATTTTATGTTTTTCTAATTTTTTCAGAAATTGATTCTACGAACGATGAGGGAAGTGCTGAGTTGTTTGTTGAGTGTGCGTTGTACATTGATGGCGCTCCATTTGGGCTTCCTGTGAGAACAAGGTTTTGATATTCTTTGTTTAGTGTTAAAATTCTGGCAACACTGTTATAAGTTTCTTGTATTCTGACTCTTGATTTAAAAATTTTCACTAAAAATTATAAAGTTTATATGCAAGAATGAGCCCGTAATCTAATGACTTGAGTTTTGAGTTAGAGATATAGGTTCTCTTTTTATATGAACAACTCTAAAATAGAGATTTACTAAAATTTTGACATGTTACTAGACCCTTATGTGGATAAGAGATCTTGAATTCAAATTGAGTCATCCTCATTTATGATGAATTTATATTACGTTCTGTTTGTTGGTAAATTTATGATACAATGTGTTTTCCCATTCTTGTATGTGAGGAGAGCGTGTTAAATAAAAATATAGTTCATTTATTGACGTCACCTATCAATTTAAGCTTTTGGGTTGAATGGTTTTTCAACATAGTATTAGAGTCAATCCTAGTCCAATGATGGGCCTTATCACATATGTCCAGTCTTGTGGATACTCGTAGATGTTAAGTCTGTGGGCACGCACAAGTATCTAGTCCTACAAATTTTGCACACCAAATATCCATTCCTGGGTGTGAGCGGGGTGATGTTAAGTGTTAAAATACTGACATTGATTAAAAGCAAGAAAATTGGAAAAAGTTTATATACAAGAATAAGCCCATAACCTAATACTTTACTTCGAGTTGTGATGTAGGTTCTTTTGTATATGAACAAGCCCAACTTTGAAATGAAGATTTATTAAAAAAAAATTAATATGCAATATAATTGATCTTTGTGTTTACATTTTTCTAGTGAATAAAGTTTATGCGTTTTTTATTGGTTTCAGGCTCGAATCAGGTGGACCATCGTACTATTGGAATGAGCTCATTACTTTGACTACTAAGTATAGGGACTTAACTGCACATTCACAGCTTGCCTTTACAGTAAGTGACGATTGGAGAAGTGTTGTTTTGTGTTTAGCTGCTACCGACAGTGTATTAAAGCTACATCTGTTTCATACTAAACTATAGGTTAGCGTGTCTCCAATTTTCTGTTTTTTCAGTCTCCACGTCCTACTTTTTAATATAGAATTAGAAAAAGAAGTTACAATTTATTTATAATATGCATGCGTCCACTAGATTTTATTGGTGTGCAACCAAGGTTTATAACTGTGCTTAGTATTGATCTATTTGAAAATTTAGGTTTGGGATGTTTCTCGTGGCAAGGATCAAGGACTCATTGGTGGTGCTACCATACTTCTCTTCAATAACAAGTTGCAACTGAAAACAGGCAAGCAAAAGCTTAGGCTTTGGATTGGGAAGGAAGCTGATGGATCAATTCCAACAACCACTCCTGGAAAGGTCTTCAAATATTCTTTTGTGTGGAATGTACATCTGTGTAGCTTTTTCTATTATCTCTTAGCTGCACATTGTGAATTTAGGTCCCCAGGCATGAGCGAGGGGAGTTGGAACGACTGGAAAAGCTTGTAAACAAGTATGAGAGGGGGCAGATTCAATGTGTTGATTGGCTTGATCGGCTCTCATTCAAAGCTATTGAGAAAATTAAGGAATGTGAAAGTAGTAAAAATGGAAGTTCTCATTTGTACTTGGTTGTTGATTTTTGCAGCTTTGAACATCGAGTTGTTTTTCAGGTAGTCCAATACTTCATTCATCAGATAACTTTCTAACTATTCATTCATCAGATAACTGTCTAACTAAACTTTCATTTGTAGTTGCTGTTTTGGCACAACTTTTTGAAGCTTCTGAAATGATCAATTTTAAATCATCAGTGTAGTCTCTTTGTTTACCTTTCTGTTCTCCTCGGTTTAGTAATATATGAACCATAGGACCTCCTTAACCACCTCACTCTTTACATTTTGTGCTGAATCCTTAAGAATCATGGTTATTCTACTTTTTTTTATATCAAACTAATTTACATGGTTATCATTTTTACGTAATTTGAAGGAGTCAGGTGCAAAGTTCTTACCATCCCTAACAGATTTGAAAAGTGAACTGGTTATTGTGTGGGACTCAAAATAATTTACATGGTTGTTATTTTCACATAATTTGAAGGAGTCAGGTGCAAATTTCTTGTTACCATCCCCAATAGCTTCAACAAATGAACTTGTTATTGTGTGGGACCCAGAAGTTGGAAAGATAAATCCTTCAGAGCACAAGCAACTAAAGCTGGCCCGGAGTTTAACACGTGGTATTATTGACAGAGATCTGAAGCCAAGCAATAATGAGCGAAAGTAAGTGCAAAAATCTCCTGATTGAATGTGCACTTAATTTATTTTTTAAATCTGTTTAAGTTCTTTCCTGGTCATTACATTGACTTTCATCGAATCTCTTATCCATATGCCTACAAGTTTTGAATGCAGAATTTATATAAGACAATTGAAATTGTTCAAAAGATGTTCTTGTATGCAATATTCTTGCTGGATCTATCTTCTCTGACAGTTACATTATAGAGGATTAATCTTATCCTTTTCAACATTGCTTCTGCTTGCTTGTTTAGAGTTTTATTTACATGAACTGTTAGTGTGTCATCTTGTGTGCTTCTTGTTTGTAAGGTCGATACAGAGAATTCTAAAATACCCACCAACAAGGACTTTGAGTGGAGATGAGAGACAGCTTCTGTGGAAATTTCGATTCTCACTGATGTCCGAAAAGAGGGCTCTCACAAAGTTTTTAAGATGTGTTGAATGGAGTGATGTTCAGGTCAGTAGGTATTGTCATTTTATCCTCTGTAGTTAATGTCTGGGCCAACTAATTGACATCCTGCTTTTATCTTAGATTCTTAAAAATATGTGCATGAAGTTTTGAATCTCCATAAAATTCCAAAAGTCCTGCTTTAGAAAGTTTTGTGCTAATAATTGGTGAATTAGTAGCTAATCTTATAAGTTCTGCTTGATTGTATCAGCATCATTGGACCTTAATCATGTGGAAATGTCTTTTGCTCATGCCGTTTTCATTCTTATGTTCTCAACTGGTCTGTCATCTGTATGTTTTTATGGAACGACATATAAATCATCTTTAAAGATCGTTGTGCTGATGAATCTGCAGGAAGCAAGACAGGCATTAGAATTGATGAATAAGTGGGAAATGATTGATGTTTCTGATGCATTGGAGCTTCTATCACCTCTTTTTGAAAGTGAAGAGGTATGTATATTAATATTTGTTGCAGTCTCAATTTTCTGTTTATTAGCTGTTTGTTTAGTCTTTAAGTTTATATTATGAGCTGGTTCTGTACGATAAACAACAGATTATGGCCTCCAGACATTTTATGCACCCGTTCATTTGTAAAAACTGGAATGAATTGAATGTAAAGGTATCATATGCAGAAGTGAAGGCCCAAGTCATCCTTAATATCGGATGAGAAATTGTAATGGAAAAAGGCACAGATGCTGTGGAAATGACTATAGACTTAATAATTTCTCATTTGGACAGGTTCGCGCATATGCTGTTAGTGTTCTTGAAAGAGCAGATGACGAAGAGCTTGAGTGTTATCTACTTCAATTGGTTCAGGCTCTTCGTTTTGAACGTTCAGATAAATCTCGGCTTTCTCAATTCCTTGTTCAACGATGTATGCAGTGTCCTTTGCATCTGTGCATGATATGCATATGCATGGCATTATGAGCTTAGTTTGTTTACTGCACTGAGTCTGTTGCTTATGTTTGGCAGCCTTAAACAATATTGAGTTGGCTAGCTTCCTACGTTGGTATGTGACAGTGGAACTTTACGATCCTGCTTATGCCAAACGTTTTTATTGTACCTACGAGATCCTTGAAGAGAGTATGATGAAGGTGTGATTTACTTTTCTGATCACTGATGAGAATGTCATCTCCTTATGCTCTATAAAACCTGCAGCTTATGGGAATTCTTTTCAGATGGGAATCTATATACTTCAGACATTCCTTGCTACGCAAAGTCACCATTGCTACTTGTTCCTTTTCAGATAACGTACATATTATAGATCAGAATATATGGAAACAATAACTATTGGGCGTTAAAAGTTTGAATTTTGATGATGCATATTCCTCTGGAGTAAAAGATAAGTATGATCATGATATAGTCACAACTGAACAAGAGGCCTATGTGCTGGTAACATTAAAAGTATTATAGGGATCAAGAGGCTTTGGAAATAATCTTTTTGCAGTCATCAACCTAGATTTGGTATAAGTATGATGTGTAGTTTACTATTGGTGGGGACTATTTTCTTACTTTTAGATGTGCATTGCATTCTCAAATAATCCAGGCTTAAATGCACTGCATTCGACACTTGATATGTATATTTTTCTTATTAATTTATTACGATTATCATGTACCCAGAAGAAAATCTTGAATGGAGAACAAACAGATTAATTAGAAAACTAATTTCTTGGTTTTCAGAACAGGCATATTAAGTTTTCAAATCACTACTATTGTAGTTTTGCTGATCGCTTAGATTTAATTTTGTAAATATATTTGCTTACGTACTTCAATATTAAATATGTTCACTTTGACAGTTGGCAGCTGGTCCAGATCGGGAAGACGATGGCTATAAGTCATGGCAGAGTTTGGTGCGTCAGACCGAGTTGACGGCCCAGTTGTGTTCGATAATGAGAGATGTAAGAAATGTTAGAGGCAATACTCAAAAGAAGATTGAAAAGCTTAGGCAACTTCTTTCTGGTCTTCTTAGTGAACTGACCTATTTTGAAGAGGTAGAGTTAAGCTTTGTGGGACTTATTAAGAGTTTTTACTTTATGATGGAACATAAATGATTGCACAAGTTTTTGTCTTGCATTTAACGAGTTACCCACCATGTTTCCAGCCAATAAGATCACCTTTGACCCCAGGTGTCCTCATCACTGGTATTGTGCCTTCAGAGTCATCAATTTTCAAAAGTGCGCTACATCCCTTGCGTCTGACTTTTAGAACACAAAGTGGTGGGACTTGCAAGATCATATTTAAGAAGGGTGATGATATTCGCCAAGACCAACTGGTAAATGCTTAACTTTTGCATCTCTCTCTCTCTCTCTCTCTCTCACACACACACACACACACACACACACAATGGTTAACTTCAGCCGTAGAATTGGTAAATTGCTGAGAGGGATGTTAGAAGAAGTTGATTATCTTGTTGGTTTACAATTCTTTAGGTTGTTCAAATGGTATCTCTAATGGATCGACTACTTAAGCTGGAAAATCTGGATCTGCACTTAACTCCATACAAGGTGCTTGCTACTGGACAAGATGAAGGCATGCTTGAATTCATACCATCGCGATCTTTGGCTCAGGTAGTTTTTGTTTTTGTCAGTGATTTATTTAATTGGAATATTCTTTTCCCAAGTGCTTTGTACTTTTCAAATTTATCATTATTAAGGAATCTTAGCAAAAATAGATTTCTGGTATATAGAATGTTACCATGGGTTTCTAAGGTGGTTTCTTGAAAATCCAGATTCTCTCTGAGCATCGTAGCATTACAAGTTATCTACAGAAGTTTCACCCTGATGAACACGGCCCATTTGGGATAACAGCTACATGTCTCGAAACGTTTATAAAGAGCTGTGCTGGCTATTCTGTCATAACGTATATACTGGGCATTGGGGACAGGTAATTGTTGGGTAGTAGTCTACTTAGTTCAGAGATGTATCTTCATAAGTGAATCTCCATATTGATCAGTTCTCTTCATATTGAAGGTTCATAAAGAGAAAGTAAGGGGAGGCAGCATGCTTGTTTCTTAAAATGTATAGCCATTTCAAAAAGCATCTGTTGATGAGTTTTGGTGCCTGAGTTCTTTATTAGTTACGCATGAAGCAGAATTTAGGAATGAATGGAATAAATTTTTTATCATATTGTGATGGTGGCACGAGGGTATCTGTCAGATTGAGTAAACTTTCATTGAAGTTGACTGCACAATCAACAATCACTTTTGCTGGGGGGTACCTATGATGTACAGATTTTTAAATTGCATTTACTCAATAGTGTGGTTCTCTTTGTTGGTAGTATTCAGAAGCTTCTTAAAGTGATATCTTTTGCTCTGCATTGAATACTTGAACATTTGATTCCAAAATTGTTTCTTATTATGCCAAAATTAACTGCAGGCACCTTGACAACCTGTTACTTCGGGATGATGGTCGTCTTTTCCATGTTGATTTTGGATTTATTCTTGGCCGAGATCCCAAACCGTTTCCACCTCCAATGAAGCTTTGCAAAGAAATGGTTGAGGCCATGGGTGGTGCCGAAAGGTGATTCTCTTCTTCTTCATTACTCATGAAAATGATTGAGGAAGCTTAAGGACCTTAATTTGTAATGGTGCAATCCTTAAATTACTTTTTCCCATCCTGCAGTCAATATTATACCAGGTTCAAATCCTATTGTTGTGAAGCATATAACATTCTCCGAAAGTCCAGTAACTTGATTTTAAATCTTTTCCACCTGATGGCGGGTTCAAACATCCCTGATATAGCTTCTGATCCTGAAAAAGGAATTCTCAAGGTAAATTCTTCTACGTTTGTATTCTAGTAATAGAAGGTTTGTTTTATTTTTGTCTTGTGATTCAAAACCTTTCATGCTAACAGCTTCAAGAGAAGTTTAGGCTGGACTTGGATGATGAGGCCAGCATACACTTTTTCCAGGATCTTATTAATGAGAGTGTGAGTGCATTGTTCCCTCAAATGGTTGAGACCATTCATCGCTGGGCTCAATATTGGCGCTAATTCGCTGAGATAATTAGGTGTTTTCTATGCCTCTGTAAATTGCCAGGTGATCTAGTTTCTTCACCCCTGTGCAACGCTGAATTTCTAAATGTTGTTATTCTGTTACTTTGTGTTATCTTTTCCTTGAAAGCAGGACATTTGTTAACTACTTTATTGCTTATGGCCATTGCAGACGCAGGCTGACTTCAAAGGCCTAAAATTGCAGCTCTTAGTGTTCATTCCCTTTTATTGATGCAAGTAACGGCAAAGGAGTTCAATTGTTTGGTTCTTGAACGTGTTGCTCTATTTCAGGGTAAATGAACTTTTGATTATTTTGTTTAACACTGTTCTGTCAATTTTCTACCGAAGTCAAAATGATCCAGAATAGTCATGTTTGAGTGGTGGTTCTGGTCAATTTCTCCTGTTGCCTCTGCTGAGGCAATTGAAATAGATTGGTAACCTTTCCTTATCTTTCTGTGCTTGGCAACGTGCACATGTCTGCTGCTTCCCATTTCTCCTGTTGCCTTTTTGATCTTTTTAGTCACGGTATTCCTGGAGATGTTTTGGGCCACAGTTGGATGGTGGTTGTCTTACATGCTATGCCTAAAATTCTACTGTCGATTATCTCACACTTCCAAATGAATCTGTGAATGTTTATTTTTTTCTAATACTACTTGTATCCTCTTCTCTAGTTGCAGATCAGAAGCCATTGTTGAATCTTTTAAAGCTGAGTAAATTTTCCAGTTGAAGGGAGGAAGAAACAGAAGCTTGTGAATAATGTAAATACCCCTTTTAGTTTCGTGAATGTAAATGTCGATAAATTGACATAGTAATCCCATAACAGATAACTAGTACATTGTTAGAAGCACACTAACTTTGTGTTGTGAAAATCAACCAGATTAGAATAGGTTTGCAGTTAAATAGGACTGAGAGAATAGTAATGAACACACAAATTTTACGTGAAAAATTTTCAAATTAGGGTAAAAACTACGAGCAAGGATAGAAGACTTTTATTACTGAAAAAAACTGGAGAATTATAAGGAAAAATTAGACAAAAACACAGAATATTTTTTGGTCTCTATATTCTCTCTCATCTCTCTCCCTTTTGCTCAACTTGCTGTGTTCTTCTTGCTTCATCTTCTGCCTATTTATAGGCAAGAGATATGAGAGATAGCTGACTAAATAGACAACTATTCTCTTTCATTAGTCAACTTTGGAGGCTTCAACATTGGTAGGCACTGAAAACGGTGCCTACCATGCCTATCATTATTGACAATTCTCCCATTTGAAGATTTGATTGATAATCAATCACATCTTCACACTATTCTTTCTACCTTGCCGCTTCATGTTGCTTACGTCTCTGTTAGACCACACGAGAATCGACATTACATAAACTTGTCATTATTGATTGTTTTTTTACTACTAAGCGTTTGTTTACACTGCTACATATTCTGTTTTTGTTGTTGACGTAGCCACAACTGACTGCAGTTTTGAAACCCAGCTCACAACTCCTTTAGCTAGTGTAAACACATATCCTATAGTGGATTTACTTTTATCAAGATCACCTGCATAATCAGTATCAACATATCCTTTGACAGTAAAATCCGATCTTCCATAATATAATGCAACATTTGAGGTTCCTTTGATATATTTAAGAATCCTCTTAACAGTATTCCAATGCTCTCGATCAGGATTCGTCATGTATCTACTAACTACTCACACTGTATGTGCAATGTTTGGTCTTGTACAAATCATAGCGAACATTAGGCTCTCAACTGCTGATGTATATGGTATTCGAGATATCTCCATCCTTTCTTCTTCATTGCTAGGACTCATACTTGAGGATAACTTGAAATTAACAAGAAGAGGGATATAAATTGACTTACAATCTTGCATGTTGAATCGCCGCAAGATTTTCTTCAAATAATTCTTCCGAGAAAGCCAAAATTTTCTATTATTTCTGTCTCGGTGAATTTGCATCCTTAGAATTTTGTTTGCCGGTCCCAAGTCCTTCATTTCAAATTCCCTAGCCAACTGTGCCTTCAATTCTTTGATACGATTATTATTAGGGCCTGTTACCAACATGTCGTCTACATACAACAGTAAGATTATAAAATCATCTTTCTCAAATCTCTTGAAGTATGCACAGGGATCTGCATTCAGTCTGCTGTATTTAAGGCTCATGATGAAGGAATCAAATCTTTTATATTAACACCTCGGTGCCTGCTTTAAATCATATAGATATTTGTTCAACCTGTAAATTAAGTTCTCTTTCCTTTTTTCTTCAAAACCTTCTGGTTGGAGTGTATAAATTTCTTCTTCAAGATCTCCATAAAAAAATACAGTTTTCACTTCTAACTATTCAAGATACAAGTCATATATAGCACACATTGCCAGAACTACTCGAACTGTAGTGAGTCGAACCACAGGAGAAAATATTCGTTAAAATCAATACCTTCTTTCTGAGCATATCCTTTGACCACCAATCTAGCACGATATTGCTCCACTTGATCGTCACCACTCCGCTTGATCTTGTAAACCCATTTGTTGCCAATAGGCTTTCTTCCTTGCGGTAGTGATACCAGCTCCCATGTCTTATTCTTATGCAGAGCTTCAATTTCTTCCTGCATTGCTGCCATCCACTGAGATGCATCTGAACTATTCATTGCTTCTTAAAGAGTTGATGGCTCTCCGTCCTCAGTTAAAAGACAACATGTAATATTTCTCTCAATAATATAATCCGAGTGCCAGCTCGGTGCTCTTCTAATGCGAGTTGGTCTCTGAGTATCTGGAACATCATATTCAACCGGTTCTTGTTCCCCGTGTTCTGGTGCAGCTTCAGAAGAATCATTTTGATCAAGTTCCCTATCCACTTATACTGTTGCAGTTTCTAGATTCTCTTGTAAAGTGCCAACATTTTCTGCTTGCTGTTGATCTTTATCTTTCATAAAGATAACATCACTATTGATACCAATCTTGTGGGCAGTGGATCCCATAAACGATATCCCTTCACACCTTCAGCATATCCCAAGAAAATACATCTTCTGGATTTTGGATCCAATTTTGTAGTTTATCCAATTTTGTAGTTTCTTGGGCATTGAACATCACATAGGCCGGACTTCTAAATATATGAAAATTGGAATAATGCACTAGTTTACCAGTCCAAATCTCCATCGGTGTCTTCAATTCAATTGCAGTCGATGGAACTTGATTCACCACATAACAGGCGGTATTAACTGCTTCTGCCCAGAATTTCTTATTTAAGCTTGCAGTTCTCATCATCGCTCTTGTTCTTTCCAACAAAGTTATATTCGTCCGCTCTGCTTCTCCATTCTGTTAAGGAGTGTATGCCGTCGTGAACTGCCTTTTGATGCCTTCTTGCTTGCATAATTCATCAAATTCTTTTCCAGTATATTCACCTCCATTAACTGAGTGCAAACACTTGATCTTCTTACCAGGTTCGAGTTCCACCCGCGTTTTGTAAAATTTGAAAGTTGGAAACACATACGCCTTCCTCTTAATAGGAAACACCCAACATCTCCTGGAATAATCAACGATGAATGATACAAAGAAATTTTCTCCTCCTAGGGACGTAACTGGTGCTTGCCATGCATCAGAGTGAATCAATTCTAGAATTTCGTTGCTTCTGAACTTTGATGTGTTAAACTTCAAATGATGTTGCTTACTCACAATGTAATGCTCACAAAAGGGTAGCGATACCTTTGTGAGACCTGGAAGTAGATTCTTCTCTGCAAGTATCTTCATTCCTTGTTCTGACATATGTCCAAGCTTTCTATGCCAAGTCATTGCAGATTTGTGGTCTAGACTAGTCACCGCAACGGATGCTTCTCCTTCTTGCAAAGTTACTCCCTTCAGCATGTATAAATTTGCAACAATCTTCTCTGCTTTCATAAATACCAGCGCTCCTTTAATCACTTTCATGATCTTATTTTGAATCTCAAATCTGAAATCGAGATCATCCAGTTGTCCTACAGACAACAAATTCTTCTTCAGGCCCTCCACATGTCGCACTTTGTCAATGGTCTGAATTGTCCCATCATACATCTTTAACTTGATGGTACCGATACCAACGATCTTCAGAGCTTGATCATTATAGCTATACTCAGATCCCTCAGAGACAGATTCAAACTGATAGAACCATTCTCTTCGAGAGGTTATATCTACTGAATCGAGAAGCCATACATCAACAAATCTTCTCTTACCTCCAATAGTCGTTACTGCTTTATAGACCATTGCACCTCCATCATCTAAAGTATTTGCCGCATTTTCTTGAGGAACAGAATCTTTCTTATTCAGATTCCAAAAATCGTTCTGCAGGTGTCCTTTCTTGCCACAATTGTAGCACTTGAAATTCTTCTTTCTCCTGAATTTTGATCTACCATGATTATGACTCCCACTTGGGCCACATTTTATTGGTCTTCCTCTCGTCAACGCCAAAGCCTCTGCTTGTTGCGAAGTTGCCAGCCTATCTTCCTTACTTTTACGCTGACTCTCTTCTTCCAGAATAGCAGTTGCAATATTGTCGAAGACTAGAGTGTCTATGTTGTTTGTTAGATTAATGATGAGTTGATCATACGACTCTGGTAAACTTTGGAGAAGAAGTTCCGCACGTTCACTTGTCTGTATTGTATGCTCCAATGAAGTGAGTTGAAAAAAATAGAGTATTTAAAGTATTTAAGTGCTCCGTTACCGAAGTGGATTCCGCCATACGTAAAGTGTATAGTTTCCTCTTTAGAAAAATTTGTTGTTAAGAGATTTGGCCTCGTATCTTTTTGTGAGGTGATCCCATATTTCCTTCGTAGTCTTCTTTTCCTCTATGCTGGATAATACTCCATCAGCTAAAGCTAGGTGAAGATTAGCTACAGCATTTCCATCTATCTCGTTTCACTTTTCATCTGTGACTCTGGCTGGCCGTTCACTAATGGCCGCCAGACAATTATCTTTCCTCAAGATTGCCTTTATCTTCAACTTTCACAATGAGAAATTACTCCCATTAAACTTCTCAATCTCAAATCTTGTTGCTATTGCTTCTATCACAAATAGACTTTAGCTCCCACTATTTCACGTGAATAGTATCTGTAAGTATGAATAGTATCCATATGTATGAATAGTACTTTAATAGTATCATATGTGAATAGTACCGTACACGTGAATAGTATCGCACACGTGAATTACAGTAACTGCACAATATAATGCAAAAATAAATGAATGAACAATTATCACCTTTTGGTTACTATTAACTGACTTTCACTATGCTCACTGGAATTCCGAACGGATTACGCCAAAAAATTCGTCGTAATTTTCTAACCTTGCTCTGATACCACTTGTTGTAAAAATCGACCGGATTAGAGCAGGTTCGCAGCTAATTCATTAATATCTAATCTGAATGATCTAAAAAAGGGGTGGAAGATTAAAAACATTGGATGACAAAAGAATAATATTCGATGTATTGTATAATTCCCTCATCAATTTAGACTTTCGGATAGATCAAAAGACTTGGCATGATGCTTATAGCAACATTCAATGCTCATATTATTGTGACACTAAAACTGATATGATATGTATACATCGAACGAAGCATTATTGGTTGCTATCCTATGTACCCCTGAACAAGAAAAACAATTGAAGATATGACTTCATCCTTCAGAACAAATATTGGTTGCTCGAACTGCTGAAAGACTTCTTTAAATCCTATGGCGAAGCAACATTGATAGCAATAGGACTTCTGACCGTGTGAATCCCATTTTTCCATGTTAAATACCCAAACACATACTCTCCATTGCTGGTCTTAAAAGGTCTGAATTCAATCCTAAAAGCCATTTTCTCCCCTGTATTTGCAAACTTAAGCTTGGCAGGTGTCACTGTACATGCAACCCCAGGTGGACAATGTAGACTGGCGTTATAAACTGTGGGTCCAATACCATAGTACGTGACTGTTCTACTAACGGATACGCTTCCATGCAAGTTGGATATGCCAATGGAAGGGTAGTTGAGATCGTATGACTTGGCAACAGGTTGCTTGCAAGAAAATTGGTATCCAGCGAGGCTTCTTAGTTTTGCTGGGGTTGCACCTATGCTGCAGAGAAAAATCAAGAGGTCCTCCACATGAATGTCATAAACTAGTCCTGGATTAAGAGCTGGTATTGGATTTATGTGTCCAGATCCATAATCAAATGGTGTAGCCGGTGTGCCAAACGGATTTTTTTGAATCGGTTGGTGGGTGTTATCAGTCACTGTAGCTGTAACATGTTCAAACAACAGATATTAGGAATACATCAATTGCCATATGATTGCCTAATATATTCTAAAATCTAACCGGTCGTCATTATTGCAGACTTTATAGCTGCTGGACTCCAAAAAGGGTGGTGTGCTTTTAGGATCGCTGCGACTGCACTAACATGTGGGCAAGCCATGGAAGTGCCGGACTGTATGTAGTAATCTACTGAAGTTAAGGAATACGTTGATACTGGAGACCATGCTGCCAAAATATAAGCTCCAGGTGCTGTAATATCTGGCTGCGATTGGAATATAATTTGTCAGACAGCATTATATATATAGTACTTAATATTTCTCCTATATTATTAGATTTCATTGGACAATGCTTACTTTTATAATATCTGGAGACACAACGTTTGGTCCCTGGGAAGAAAACATTGCCATTTCTGGTGCAGGTTTATGGTTCAGAAATGCTTTTGTTGGACTAATTCTTGCAATTGGTTTCCTGCAGCACAAGTATCAGAATGATTCTTAATTGTCAGTTGCTTTATGATTTGGACTTCTCTTCTCTTTTGCAACCGGAGCTAGAAAACTCACTTCTCTTTCTTCATGTATTCTTGAAGCTCTGACGCTTCTTCCAGCCCGATAGTAGTGCCTGGAATTACGAACTGGTAACCGATATCCTTGCCCGTTGGATCAATCAGTATAATTCCATCTCCGCCACCTTGTTGTACAAAATACGCCTTTTGTCTTCGGTTTTCAGATAAATCCCCAATCTTGCACACCACAATCTTTCCCTTAATTTTGGTAGCATCTAAAGTATTGTTCTGGCATAAACTGAAATAGAAAATAAATGAGCGGAGGGTTGTAGATTTCACAAGAGCACTGTCTGCGAATGAAAGTGACACAAGTAGTATTCCGAGACTCATGCACATCAAATTATATCTGGAAATATTCATAAGAAATTAATAAAGCTTTCGCAAGTTGGTTTTCACACTATAATCTAGCTTGTGCGTTGGATAATTGAAAAAAAAATACTTTAAAAATGTTTAACTTCCGGAGAACCTGCAAATTAATCGATGAGATATTGAAGGATTTTTAAGGTAGATCTGAAAATTGGATAATAAATTGTACAGTGAGAACCTAGCTAAAGGCCCAACACAAAATGCATTGAAGAATGAAGACAAGCCAATACTTGTCAATTTCACAGCTCAGCTACTGTACTTGTGTCTTGGATAATGAAGATACCTGGCATTGTCAGCTGATACTCCTGGTGAAGCTGCATCACTTGCAGCTATTAAAGGTTTTGGGGTTTTCATCTTCAAGGGATTTATAGAAAAACCCTGAAAGAATAGCTTGTTTTCAATTGAAATTCAACTCATGCTTGACAGGAAGAAAATGAAAATCAAATTGAGAGGGATCACCTTCAGGACTTTCAAGTTTCCCAGATGTACATTTGAGAGGAATTCTCGATCGATTGAGCTAGCTGCCACAGTCATGATCCAAGGAGCAACATTTGTTGCAGTCCCTGTGAAATATGAGTTTCCTGCTGAACAGGTAACAAATATTCCTTTTCGAAATGCGTGGAAAGCTCCGATAGAGATGGCGTTTTGGAAGTAAAATGATTGTGGAGGAGGCGGGCCGAGGGAAAGAGAAAGGATATCAACTCCGTCACTGATTGCATCGTCCATTGCAGCAAGAACATCAGCATCTGCACAGTACAAATACCAACAAGCCTTGTAAATGGCAAGCCTGGCATTTGGCGCACCACCTCTTGCAGTACCATTGGCCAGACCAAATAAGTTAGCATTAGGAACAACAGAGCCAGCTATTATTGATGCAGTGTGGGAGCCATGCCCCTCACTGTCTCGAGCTGATCGGAAAACAGGGCCACTGAAAGATTCAAGAGGCCCTTTTTGTGCTTCAAATCCTTTGACATAAAACCTTGATCCGATAATTTTTCTGCATATTGAGTGTCACTTGGCATCATTAGACTGATAGTTAGCTACAACTACCAACTTAGTGTCAATGAACGAAAGGAAATGATCACAACATTAGCATAAACGAGTCTTGCTGCTGTGCTAATCGTAGAACAGACAAGGAGAATACGGATGACTTTGGTCAAATGACATGTTGATCACCTGTTGCAGTCGGATAACGTGAAGTTTTGTCCAACGACACATTCACCCTTGAACTTACTGGGCACAGGGCCTAAGTGTTTATCGTTGAAACTCTGAGAGTCAGGCCAAACTCCTGCAAATGAAATAATTAAAGAAAAGTTGTCACATACTTGACTATGGCTACAAATAAAAATAATTCTTTAGGGCTATATTGTAAAGCCTTACCTGTATCAATGACTCCAACAATAACATTTGATATAGATGAGGGTACTCGAAATCTGTTTTGGATAGAGTTTAACCCTAAAATTTTCCACGAACGTGTTGTGTGGAGATCATTGATCTTACTTTCGAAGACAGAAACAACTGACTCCCTTTCTGCAGAAAAGGGCATTGGCATTGCTCAGTTTGTACGCATAACAAACCATTGATCTTGATGATAAGTATATCTCTTGCACTTGAATTATGGAAAATCACATTGAGAAATACAAGTGAAGATGCTCAGAACACCTGCTAGTTGCTGGACTTGTTCTTCTGTAAGCATCGCGGAGAAGCCTCTAAAACTTCTAGTGTAATGGTGAATTGCCACATTATTCTCTTCATGAAAGCTGCAGAGTATAAAAGAAGTTGCATCTCAGCTTTATATATGTATATCTATGTTTCAATGAAAGCTAACACACAACATAAACCCATGCCTGTTAGTGACTGAAGCAAGCATCTCATTGTTGGCCTTGATCACAGACTCTGAATTCGGGTGGGAGTGTTCGCCCATGTATACTATGTAATGCTGCACAGAGAAAAAAGAATGTCGCAGTTGTCCCAATTACAATGGTCATATGAAACCAACATTTTAAATGTTTAGACACCCTGGTTGAGTACCTTCGTTTCAGCGGCGGCTTCATGCTGCAATGAGACAATGATGAACAAGAAAAGAATAAGACCAAAGTGAGGTCTCATTATTTCTAATACGGTTACAGATTACAATCAGTCTAAAATTTGTGGTGATTCCCCTGGTGGATACTGCACATCCTTTTATATGCGATATAATTATGCTAGAACTCAAAAAGTCATAATCAAAACTCAAAACCCGGGCTTAAAATTCCACATCTGCTATAGAATTTGCACTACTTGACTAAGTTTAGAAACATCTATAGGTTGACGGTCCGTAGCCAACTCTTGCTGTCCGAAACAGGGCTATGTGTCAATGGTATAACAAATTATATGTCATTTGATGGGATTATTTTCTATGCATTGAAGGTCTGGTTCCAGTCATTGGAATCATCGTGTTAATTTAGATATCAAGGATTAGCTTCAAACAAATAATGTCGCGAAGGTTGCCAATTAGCTCGGTTATTCGATTCTATTACTTGTTTTACATTTGGGAGATCAGAGTTATTGATCATCGGTTCTCTTCACGAACTTGTCTTAAGCTATAAAGATAAATCAAAATGGTCGCAGTATATACACTGGACAGAAACAATAAGACATCCTTGTTGAAATGGGATTTGGGAAAGAGCGTCGAAAACCAACTCTAAACTAGCCCCAATAACGTACGACTAAAAGATGTTTACACGAGAAGGAAGCGAGAAAGAAAAAAGTATAGTTTCTCATGCATATTTCGACCTTTCAATTTTCAATTTGACCCGTACCGTAGTTTTTAGTCGCTCTATCATGTAAAATGTTTAATTGCAGTATTTCGAAACATGCGAATGCCACTTGCATTGCACTAGGCTATGTAAATAGTCTGCTCTTTAGTTGCATTAGAATCGTCGCTATCTAAATTCGAAACTGACAACATTTGGGCGACGTAATAATTCATAACAGTATACTGTTGCAAGATTGACAAAGTTCAATTCAAGAGTTTCATTGAATTTTAGTAGGCTTGACATAATTTTCAGTATAAAAAATAATTCATAATAGTTACCATTTACAGTTTAAGCGTACCCGAAAACATATAGTTATTGGTGACAAAGTGACCTACCTTTCCTTCTCCGTTAAGGCTTCGACGATTCTTCGCGTATCTGTAATAACATCAAAGAAAACTTGTAAAACAGCTTTTAAACATCTCGGTGAATTCTATTTCTACACAATTTTATTGCCTTAATTATCCTGTATCTTGTTAGATGGAAACATGCTCTAAAGGCGATTAGTTACAAATTATTTTATGATTAATAAAAGTATTTTTTATTATTTCCATGTTCATATATTTATGAATTTGATGTTGATCTTAAATCACTACAAGAAAAGTAAGAATTAGCGACGGAAAATTACCGACGGAATTATGATTTCCGTCGCTAATTTCAACGTGAACAAAGTCATTTAGCGACGGACAAAAAAGCGTAGCAAATTAGCGACGGAAATCTATTTCCG
>JANZXV010000003.1:9601948-9618323 GCA_027576455.1 Erythroxylum roigii
GTTGTCCTTTATCTTTCTTATGCATCATCTTCTTCGCAGCTAAAGCCATTCCTTCTGCAGATCCACCACCCATCATAACCTCCTGCCTATTTGTCTCAGAGCAAACAATTGCATATGAACTCTGTAGAGGCGTAGTGGAAAGGAGTCGTCCCCTTACTCCATCCAGTCCTGCATCAAAACCAGCCAGAAACATATAAACACGTTGAGCATTTACCATTTTATTGTAAACCTCAATATCATCAGCACACTACATCTGGCACATCTGAATGACATCCGATTCTTGCCATAAGCGCTGCAGCTTTACAAAATATGCAATAACAGAACCTCTGTTTTGGCGCAAACCGATGATTTCACAATGGAGCTTATAAGCTCTGGAGGCGTCTTCGCTAACGGAATAAGTCTCCTTCGCTACCTCCCAGATGTCTTTCGCCGTGGGCAAATGCAGGAACAAAGCTCTCGTTTCCTTGGTCATTGAATCTAACAACCACGAATTTACAAGGCAATTTTCGTCCTCCCAAGTCTCATTCGCCTCAGAACTTTTATCAGTTGGTGCGGATTTCACACCAGAAATGTATCCCCACCTCTTGCGTCCATGCAATTTGTTTCGTGCGTTGATAGACCATTCAGTGTAATTGGACCCGTCTAGTTTCTCAGGAGTTAAGGCAGAACCGAGTTCATTCATCAAAGATGAAGACCCAGTGGGAATAGTAGATGCCGATTCATTCTCAGTGGAAGGCAGAACAGAATGGGTGTTCAACATAGTAGTGGATTTTGAACTTTAGGGTTTAAAGTTGATTTGGGAAAAAACGATGATAAAAAAGCCCAGCTCTGATACCATACTAGAAATAGAGAAAGAATTTCGTATTTTCTTTACTTTTCCCTAAAGCATATACATGTATTTATATAAGGATACTCACACTATTCTAACCTAAGATTACGTACGTATATCTGTAAAATAAGAAACAGCTAGAGTCAACAATATTTAAATATACAAATCAATCTAATCTGATTTTATTTCCTAACAACAATGTGTTGTAGCAAAATCCTTGCAGTTATCTTAGGATTTGGTAAGATTCTTGGCGCGAGCTACATTAACACTGACTGATCGAAGTAACTAAATGCGTTGTCATCTTCCTCGTCATCATCTTCAAATTCCCTTTCTTCGGAGTTTGAATGCATAAGGCTTCCATCTTCAAAAAGTAAAGGTGCCACGTCTTGGCTTCTCTGGACCTTCCTGTCATTTGTCTCTATAACTGAAATGATCTTGTTCTTAATGCAATTTTCCACTGTTTCCTCTCCAATATCTCTAGGCTGCAAACCAAGAATGGAAAAGCAGTCTCCTTGAAAGTCTGGATCATTTGATGACAGGATGAGTCCAGCGATAGATCTTGCCAAGTCAGGGGCATAACTGCGAATCTTAAGATAGGAAACACTCCAACAGTCAATGAAAGAGCACAAATTGATGGATAAAAGAAATTTCCATTACTATGGAATTACACAAGAAATATAGTTATTATAAATGATGAAAGAGTTGACCAAAAACATATAACTTATATCCTGAACTTCATGACATTCCCTAGGACAAGAGGTATTTGAGATGACAAGATAGAAGATTCCACCTTAAGGGCACGAACACTGAGAAGAGCTCCTGCATATTTCTCCTTCAAATTGGTCAATGCAAATTTAACCGCCCTCTTTATAAGATAACAATCGGGTTGATTTTTATGCTTCGCTAATGGAATCATTACCTTGGCGACAAGTCAAGGGCAATTGCATAATGTATATGACACAAAAAACCAGAGCAAGAAAATATACAATCAGAACTAAGAAGGTCAATGGTGGATATTGCTTATGGTAGCTATGGATGACCATAGCTATATGAGGTGGTGAGTTTTCCCATTCAATTAAGTGGCCATCTGGATCCACGTCTCCCAAAGACAATCCAAAACTTTTCCAATCGATACTAGTCAATGCTTTTAGTGATGATTGGGGAATTGAGCAAGGACAGAAGTCTTTAAAATACAAAACCTGTTAAAGAAAAGATGGGGGGAAAAAAAACTCAGTTACTAGTACGAGATCCACAAAAGCAGCCACAACAAATATTTGTCATCAACTTTCCACTTGAGGTGAAGCTTTCCAAACGATAACACTTTCATAATAGAAAAAAATCATGGACAAAAATAACTGGAGAAAGGATATAAACCTCTGTTTTAGAACTACACGCCTTGATATGAGAACAAGATGCCTCCACCTCACTTAATACAATCACAACCTCCACTCTCAGCCCCGAACTCCTGTGACTTTCCATGCTGCATGCTGTTCCACTTCCAACCTTAAGATCCTTCCTAACAAAGGATGAAGAATTCATTTATTTTAAGTAAGTCTAGGACACAATAACGCCACAGAAATTCATCAAATCAATGAAAATATCACATCCAGTCTTTATTTCTGAAAATTTCAATCCGTGATTAAAATAAGAGAAATTTTCGTCTAAAAGATAAAAAATGTAATCCTATAAACTGTCTAAATCAACAACTTAGTTAAGTTTCCAATAGTTTTGCTGGAATAGTTGACTCCTTAAAATATCCAGTAGCTAGGAACTCAAAAAACATCTATACTCTAGGAGGTCACCAGGTTAACCATCCATGTATTTGGTCGGAAAAGTATTAAACAAGAATATTTTTGACTCTACAGAAGATCCCAAATCTTTATTAACTGCAATCTGAACAGTCTCCCAAGTAAATACATGCCACCTTTTTTTGTATTATCTATTAATTGATTCTGATAATTTGAAAATATATACATTCTGATCATAACAACAGGAAGAAAGGAAAAGAGCTTACAGTAAACTTACCAAGAGAAGCATTCACACTTTTGACTTAAACTCTGTCCATGCTTTAATAGATAATTTTCAAGGCCTGACTTTAGGCGTTCTATGTTTGAAGCTGAGAAAGGTAAAGGGTTGCTCTCATTTGCTAGAAAGACATTTTCAAGCCTTGATCCAGGAATATCTGCACCTTCAGCTACAAGCTCGATTGCAACATTCTGGATTGGAAAAACTGGTGTAGATAAAAACTCCCACAATATTTTACCAATATTTATGTGTAACTAGGATGCTATTAGTTATGTATAATTGTATATGTTTATACGTTCAGAAATTGCAACTTGAACTTACGGGGATGTTTAGAACAAGTATCTGCAAAACGAGACAGGCAAGCAAACTTGGGTAGTTAGTAATTGATCAATTAAAATAACATAATCTACAACTTGATCACTGTTACATTTTCTATGCACCAACAAAAGGAGTTGCAGAGATCACAAACTCTGCAAAGCTAGCAATGAACCCTATTAAATTAACAGCGGCAATTTAGAGAAAGCCAAATAACCTTTTGAAAATACTTTCTGATCTCTGCCAACAAAACATGAATGCTCTCTGAAAGACATAGACATACTTGGGTCCCACTGGCCGATTGAACCATACCAAATAACTTCAGATGAAACAATTAAGATACTAAAACCCCAAAGAAAAAAAAATGAAATTGAACCCACACCTGAATTTCACACCGTTCTTTGGTTTCGAGGGTAACCGAACCAACCTTCTTCTCTTATTAATTTCTCTTAAATTCAATTGATAATGGTACACCTCAAGATCAGAAATGCCTGCAAATAGATATTTCCTTATGATGTATTATAATAAAATAATGTGAATTAATACTAATCAAACAAGCCAATTTTTCGGTAAGTAACCAAGCAAACTATTAATTAGTTATTAATCAAGGGTGTTACAGTGAAGCAAATGATAACTTACTTGTGGTTCTAACAGCAAGCGAACCATCTGAAACAAAGATCCAAGTATTAAATAATTGTTAAATTCCAATATAGTTAAGTTCTTATAGAGTAAATCCAAACGAGAAAACAAAAACAAAAGAGAGCCAACAAATGACCCCAGTTTTGAGAAGCTATGGCTTCACTGGGACACTTGAGGGCATGGAACTCTTCCAAACAGCTTCCAACACCTGTGTCTGATACTGCACGTAATTGAATCAGAACATAGCGTATAAAAGTATATCGGAATTCAAAAATCAAAACAGAGACAGTAGAAGTTACTGGAAACTTGATGAATGGAGGGATTGGAGGCGGAAGGTGATGAGAGGAAAACTGAGAGTCTGCAGAGATCTGAAGATAGTCGACATCTTTGAAATGCAAAGCCAATCAACTGCCAATTTGTGTTAACAACCAAGTGACGATGATCGAAAACTGCGTTCGATTGCTTGGGACTTCTATAAAATAAAAAGAAAACTTACGCTTAAGCAGAGGCTTGGAATGGAAGAAACGTCCATCGAGGAACTCCCGCGTATTTATGAACACGTGAGGAATTGAAAATAGTAGTAATAAATTTATACTGTGGTCTATTTACTAAACCATTGCCGTCCCCAACATCTGGAAGTTTCTATTTCGACCCCTTAATGTGTGAGGATTACGATAAATTTTGCTTCTTATATAGACATATAAAACTGAAGTTCCAAATTGAAGGCAATTTTACTAAATTCAGAGAATAAATCAATAGGCGCCTAATTATAAAAATTAAAAAAAATATTAATCAAATTCTTTGCCCTTTTAACAACAATACCACTTAATATAAATCTCGTTGAGGCACGAGAGCCTAACAATACACGGTCGTATTTGTAACTAATAAAAAGACTATCCTTTGTAATATAATTTTTATATCCAATAATTAGTGATGTAATATAATTAGTATGCAAAAGAAATCCATTATTTCGGTTTATTGTTATAATTAATTAGATCAAATATGTGAAATTCAATCAATTTAACATAGGGATGGCAATTGGTGAGCTATGGGTCTAAATTTAAGTGATTTCAATCTATCAGCTCATAAGTCAAGCTCAACCTCAGGACGGCTCAAGACTTAACTATTATAAACAAAACAACATCGTTTTACTTAAATAACCCTAAGTTTGGTCAATTCAGATCTCAGATCTAATTAAAAAACATAACTTTACATTTTTATTTTTTTTAAAATCATTTTAAAAAATTTACCATTGCCGTCCCTAATTCAAATTGATTATAAAATTAATGCTCAGAATTTCTGTTAGGATCTCTAAAACGTCACTCGTTGAGGTCTTTTAACCACACTAGTGAGATAATGATGAATCAAATTAAGGCTTTACCTGATTGCTTGCTATGCCAAAAAAGGGGGGGAAAATAAAAAAGCCTCAAGCGATATTAGGTTCATATACAAGGACAACATACAACAACAAACAAGGTTTAAAGCCTAAGAGTGTGACATTAAGAAGTCAATAATCTTCTGTGATGCTTCCTCGCAGTTCTCCTATGGAGGGCCCATCTTGCTTTAATGTCAACTGAATTACAAACTTCTAGTTCACCATCTGATTCGGAATCTGCAGAAGTTACAGTTTTGAGGTCCCCTCTAATCCTGGCAGCCTCAGCAAGCAGATCATTAGCTATCATTTCCGTGGTCTTGCTAGTAATCCCTCTTAGATACCAGGAAATGGGTGGGGGCGGTACGATTGCAGGCTGAATCAACTGTTCCAAGCTCACCTTTGATCCTACCCTTCCTCTCGCTCCAGTACATGAAGAATATTCTTCCCACGTTTTAGGCTTCAGCGGATAGCAGACTTTTTCATCAACAAATACAGGTTCTACCTTCCACGAGCCTTCAAATCTCTTCATGAACCCAGTCTTCAGTTGCTTGAATTTCATCTGTTAATCAATCTCCAATATAAGCCAGTATCTTGAAATATTTTCTACAATACCAAACTTAGTGAGACATATGATGATTTTCGTTTCACTGTGTTAACTACTTAAGCCATAGGAAGACAGCTTTGTGTCCATTCCGAAAGACAGTAGAATCTTCCTATCTATGAGACTATGACTTAAAAAGGAAATCAAGCGGTAGAACTGCTCAAGACTAGAAAAACAGAGGCCTCCCTCAAGTAGCTAGGTTGACCAAGTGCTCATTTTAACTAGCGCGAGGAAACAAATACAGAAATGTAACTGTAAATGCTTACAGAGTGATCTCTTCTGTTCTGATCAACTAAAACATGCACTGAAATGGTGCCTGACCACCAAAGAAATTTCCATAGAGCTGCTTGTTCAACCTCCACCACCTGTCTCTGACCGTCATCAAGCAAGACCTTTCTGGATATCACTTCCTGCATAGACAAGTTTTGCTCCTTATGTCAAAGAAAAATCACCCCACATTCAAATTCCAAACCCAATAGCCGCAAAAGCAAGTGTTGTAACATTAGAAGATATTAAGCACATTGACTGACATCTAATTCTAAAAAGTTAGTAGCATGTACATAGTTCAAATGCAACCAGTTGTTTTGAGATTTAGAGTAGGATGATAATAATATCCAACTTGCCTTAATATTTTTGAAAACCCTCCTATTATCAGGGTCAGTGACGATGTTGTAAACCGCATCTGGAGGCAAACCGACATCAAAATCTACACTGAGGTTGCAGAGAGAACCTTTCGGTACACTGACCTGTCAAGACTAACGTCAGTTCCCAACTGCCAACTGAACCAAGAGTTGATTAACCACACAATATAGTACCAAAATTACAAAATAATAGTTCCATTATCCTAAGAGAACCTTAAACAATTCCTAGCATATCTTCTCTGCTGAAGATTTTTCCTCCAGGAATTCTTATTTACAGATGGCACAAATATGAATCATTTTTCATCAGACAGAAATCTCCATTTGAACAGAATGAACTGTCAATTGATATCTAGATTCAAAAGCTAAACAAGTCATTCTCTTTCAATACTTTCAGTCAATTATCACAGAATATACAAAAAAAACAACTTTCCCAGCAACGTTCTATTACCTTTATTTTTGGAGGTTGATCAGACCAGGAAGAATTTTCTTTCCAAGCTTGTAATTGCTTCTCCAGGTTGATTCCTAAAGCAGCAGACGATCCATTTTCCTTTCTAAACAGATTGACATCATCATATTTCACTAATTTCTTAAGCTGTGACTGCAATCAAACGCAATTTTAATGAGCAAACAACAATTAACAAATAAGCTTGTCTTCATATATGGATGGAGACAGAAATACTGCATAAGCACTAGCCTTAATAGAATTCTGAAGCTTGTGCTGGAGCCGTACAAAAACTGCCGGATCAAAAGCCTTCTGGCTGTCAGTTCTTTTGCTCTTGAGAACTCCCATATTTCCTGCTTTCCCTTCTGCATCACCCATTTATGCCTGAAATCCTTCAGAATAAGCATTGATGACTGAAGTTTGCATCTACCTAAAATCCTATTCCAAAACCCTATTTCTAGTTACTAACTAGTATAATTGTTGCACTTTCAAAATTTGCTGGTAGGAAGGAGATTTGCAAAACTAGGTAGCCGGTAAACATCCCTTACTGTCGGTTAACCATTCAAGGCAGAATTGTATCAGCACTATGGCACACAATAATTGAATTCAACATATGCTGCTTTGGCATTTTTGTTTATAAAGCAATAATACTAACATAACCAAATTACACTATGCGATTAAACAGGCAGCAAGCTCCTTTCCCATCACCCAAACGCCATCACCAGAATTTCGACATTAAAAACCGAAACAGACAAATGAAATAAAAAAGGAAATATTAATCAAATTACATACCATCACTCTCCATGATCGCAGGAATAATATTTAACAAAAGAAACAAAAAGAAAACTTAGAAGCGTTTCCAGTAAAATCCGACAAAATATGGAAGACCCGGTAAAGAAACGAAAATGGATTCACTTACAGGTTGGATCTGACAACAAGAATATCCCTTTTCAATAACGAATCACAGACTCAACTTCTAGCTCACAAAGGAAAATTAAAACCCAAAAAATTTGCTTCCTCGTTCAAATCTCTTCTACTTGTCCGCTCAGATTTAAGGTGGCACGTTGTTCCGATGGACATTTAGTTCCACGAAACCACAAGTCCAAACAGACGTTTTTCATTCACATGGAAAGTTTCTCCTTTTTCAGGAGACGCAATCCAACGGCCTTCTTGGATCTCTATTCTGTACGTATCTCATGAACGCCCGGCGATCGTCCACGTAGATTCTTTTTCCGAGTCATGAGATAGCTCTTAGGCCGACATGTGATTTGTGTGAGTTTGACCTGCTTGTCTGTGTCTGAATTCTTATGTTATACTGCAATACTGTCAAACTGGGACAATTTTAACACGTGTTGGATTACTTTTTTGTTAGTTGAAGAACTTAATCTGAAGATGCCCACTTGTCAAATTTACGGCTTTAGTCCTAATTAACTTTTTTTTTTTTTTGGGATACATCGAAAAAGTTCAAAAGCAAAAAGTAAAATAAAGAAATAAGAAAAATCATTCTCTCAAAAAGCATATTCCAGAAGCGACCATTCTTGAAATATCTGTAAATTTCTGCTTCCTCGTTTAGCAAGGAATTAGCTACGCGATTTCCTTCCCTTAGATAATGACATCATAAAATATCTCAATCTCAATCCTTACGAACAATGATATCAATGACAATATTAGCTAAAGGGTAAAACAACCAATTATCACTGCATATCAATCGAAAGGCCTCTAAAGAGTTCGACACCATCATAACTTTTCGAAACCCAGTGCGCCAAGCTATTTGCAGCCCTGTCCTTATGGCCAATAGTTTGGCTGACATATTCGTCGCAACTCCAATATAGCCAACAAACCCATGCAACCAGCGCCCATAATGATCTCTAAAAATACCTCCAATTTCATCATCTCCATAATTATTTAAAGTACTACTATCAACATTCAAACAGATGTAATTAAGATTTGGGGCCAACCATAAGACCCATTGTTGAACCAGGAGAGGATCCCTTTGAAGACTACCAAAGCAATGACATCAATCCTATATAGTCACAAAAAGAAGTGATTCTTGGTAAAGTTTTGTCAAAGGACCCGCATCAAAGATAGCTTGATTACGTCCCTGCCAAATAATTCATATAATAGCTAAAAATATTATATCACTATTATGAGAAATATCAGAATCACAAGCTCGTGAAACTCCGTATTTTAAACAAACCCACAACTTCAGTATCCACCGGAGCAAAGAAATCAGTCTCCAAATGTGTTTGACCATTGAGTTGTTCTGCATCTGAATTTCATTTAAGTATGAGAATTTTAAGTTAAGATTGTTTTATGGCTCTATGTGTGAGCTCAAAGGTATACATTTGTAGTGTAGGTAGGTTCTATAGTAAGTTCAGGGCTTATAATTGCTTGTAGGCCCACATTAAAATGAGATATAACCACCTGCCACCTGAAGTTTCCAAGGAAAAAAAAAAAAAAACATATGGTTCAAACTTGGACAGTTGATGTTTATTCATGATGATATAGAACTAGAATACGAATATAGTTTCTATGGTTATTACAAACAACATCCAGCGTCCATTCGCACACATCGTGATTCAAGGACTACAAACCAGCTTATACTCGTACTATATTTATTAACGGAGTCGTTCAACAGACCGAGAAGACACATTTAATGCACTTGCTCCTTGCTTAGGCTTTGCGACAGGTAACTCCATCGCAGATCCATCCATCTTGGCTCTTAGCGACCTCACGTTCATCAATCTTTAGTGCACACTTGGGATCCAGATCATAATCGCATTTCTTGCAGTTGAAAGACCAGTCATGTCTAAACTCGTTGCAGTTATCACAATCATATGAAACAAGTTTAGTGAGTATGAGCTCATGCTCAGGATGAAAATGATGTTTGATTTTCTTAGGCCACCCCTTTGCCATTTCCTCAATCTTATCATCTAGCTGCTCGAAATGCTCCTCAGTGAATGGATAAGCATCTACACCATTATTTGCTATGTGCTTATAAGCTTTGGTGCTGACTGTTCGTCCACTCGGGCCCATGGCCACAATTTCAGGAATGCCTGGAATTCTGAACTTACGTTGCAGGATCCTATTCCTCTCATCCTCAAAGGGGAGGGTTAACCAGGGCATGCACGAGTAAATGTCATCAAATGAAGCTTGATTACGGTCACTTGACACGAAGATTATCTCGAATGCATTGTCTTTTGCCTTGATTTCGTGGTACACTTTAGTTAGCTTCGGTAGAAATGCACGGCAGGGGCGGCAGGATTGAGCTGAGAAATAGAGGAGAATGGTCTTCCCAACCAGTTCGGACACCAGGACCTAACCAAAAATGAAAGAAGGATATGATCAACAACAGCTTGGCTTTCTCTAAGAGGTAATAAGGGACTCGAATTGAATCATTTGGGGATGAGGAAGGGGATCATGTTGTTGAGCTGAAGGTTCATTGCCAACAAGACCATAGTTGTATCATGGAAATTAGTATGCATATTCTTGTTAGAGGATATTTACCTTGGAATAACTCTTATCTATCACAAAATCCTTTTCACCATGGACTAAAACTGACTCTAATGTTTGTGCTTCAAGTTTTTCCTTTTGAATCTCAGCAAGCTCGACAAGCTTCTCTGGCGTGAATGGATAGGCTTCATCACCATGATCTTCAATAAGCTCAACTACATTTTGGTTCAGCGTCTTCCCATCTTCCCCGATAATGACCATTGTGGGAAGGGTTCTGATCTCAAAATAACGTGCTAGTTTTTCATGGCTTTTATCGCCAAAAGGTAATGCTAACCAAGGCATTGTTTCGAAATCCTTTTTGTACATATCTTCTTCATAGTCCAGAGAAACCAACACAACGTCAAAGTTTTCTCCTTTTTCCTTGAGCTTCTCATATGCGTTCACTATTTTGGGAGTCAAATAAAGACATATTGGATGAGAGTGCACGGAGAAATACAAACCAACCATCTTCCCTTGAAGTTCAGAGACAAAAACCTGCCGTTGAAGATGTTATGGTTGCATACATGTAATAACAACAACAACGACCGTGACTAGCAGTTGACAAAATTTTACCTTGGTTCCACAGTTGGATATCAAGTAATCCCGAGATTTTGAGACTAATAGAGAGCTTAAATTCTGATTCTTCTTAACATTTTCTTGTTCCACTCTTAAGCAGTCAAGCTTCTCCAGGCTAAAAGGGTATGCCCCTGCTCCAAAGTCTTTGATGATGTTCACCCCTTGATTACTAGAAATCTGGCCTTCAGAATCAAATATGTGAAGATTAGGGATCCCTTTCACCTTGAACAACTCTTTAACGTGTTTGCGGATCACTGAATCAGCAAATGGAATGGCTAGCCAAGGCATTTTAGTGAAGTATGCATTGAATGAATCGTCATCTCTATCAGAAGAAATGAAAACAACTTCAAAGTTGCCGTTTGATGAAAGTTGTTCATAGACTTCCATAAGGACTGGGGTAAAACGTCTGCATGGCGGACACCATGAAGCAGAGAAATACAGTGCAACAATCTTCCCCACCAAATTGCTGATCTTGACCTGTAAGGGTTAAAAGTTAGACTTAGAATTATCCCGTGTTTTAGCACCAGTTCAAGTTTGCTTTGCTGCTCTTCCTGAGTTTCAAACTGGGAAAATGACCTGAACTTTTGATCCAGTAAATTGCGTTTTCATCTTTATGTTCCTAGCAGGGCGATTCCAGAAATTTTTTTGAGCGGGCAAAATTTTAACGGAAGCAAAAAAATTTTACGGGGACAAAACTTAAGATAATAATTGTTTTACATGGTATTTTTAGAAATATTGGGGAAAACTTTTGGAGGCAGTGGGGGCAAACATGGTATTTTTTAGAAATATTGGGGAAAACTTTTGGGGGCACTTGCCCCATTGTGGCTCCGCCACTGGTTCCTAGGTTTTCTTTTCCCAATAGATTTACCAAAACTTGCAGAAAATTCACCACAAGAAGGAAATTAGTCTCCTCCTGAATGAAATCTAGTGAAATAGATAAGTATTCAACTACTTAGTTACGATCTAGCTAATCAAAAACTTCCCTGGTTTTTACGTATAGAAGTGTAAATACCTGATCACCCTTGCTGTTTATGAGAAAGTCCCTATCATCTGAAGAGAGAAGCGATGGGAGTTCGTGAGAAATAGCATTAGCAGCCGATTCAGACATGCTCTATTCTGCAGCTTGAACTTCACTTACTAGCTCTGCCCAGGATTTCTCCTATAATATCACAGCTTAGTAAGATAATCACGATGCTTTATATCTTTAACTTGTCCGCCGGACTTGTTAAGTTAAACAAAGACTTGTCACCCTTGTGTAGGGTGAAATACCAAATGTTATCTCAAGATTTTAAATTAATGATTTGGCTCGTAACAATCAAAAAACATTTATTTACGTTTTAAAATTCGAACTTATAATATTTAGTTACCATTTAAAATTTAAGTTTATTAGATTATCTTATTTATTCATAAAGATAACAATATACAAAAAGTTATATAACTTAGTTATCTCTTTAAATAAAGAGAAAAATGTTTTCCTATTTTACAGGGATCAATTTAACAAATTTATTATGATAGTAAGAAACAGTTCCAACAAATTTAGAATGGATAAGCTCCTGTTATTTTTGTACGGACCAAGGATCCTTCTATTTAACCAATTCAATAGTAGCTTCAAAGACAAGTTTAAAGGGTTATTCAAACAACCAGATACTTCAAGATTCTATCAAGATAGTGAGAGACATTTTAACATAATCAAAACCAATTCAGTCAATTAGTCGATGATATATCAAATTTTCAGAAATACATCAGTAGCATCAGTACTTATTCTCAAAAAGTTACACCTATACCTTGTGAGCTTTTGAAAGTGAAAACATTCTGGTCGGGTCGGCTGTGCTAGGCCCAGGCCCATCTACACATGTCCACCACGGCCCGTCAGGTCCATCAGGAGTTAGACTCCCATGCAAACACAATGACTCACGTAAAGACCTAAACCTAGTGGCAACTCCAGGTATATAAGGTACTATTCTATCGTAATTCAGGTACGAGAATTCAACCCTGCCTTTCTCTGTTACAGCAACCCAAAACCCTACAAAAATACTGACTTGAGCGTCGGAGGGGCCCCCGGGAAACAATTCCCGGCCCGCCGTTATCTGTTTTGTAGAGTCTCACAGTCAAAATCGCACTGACTATGGATTAAGTCAACGACATTCAACCTCAGCAGAATCCGGCTGAACCAAATTCATTGAGAGCTATGAAAGACATTAAAAGAGGGATTACAAGACAATGCCAAACCGTCTGAAATTATACATCAAAAATAACAAAATCAGACTATTGTTAAGGGAAAGCTAGAGACTGATAAATTAAAGGTTACATCTTCTTTTAATAGAAAGACTCAATTTTTCTATCCATTGATGAGCTTTTAGAAAATTTCTAATCCGACATTGAATATTTTGTGCTAAAGCATGCTTTTTAGCAAAGATTTCAACAAAAATAATGATTATAAAAATTTGATATAGATAAAGTTCACATATATTTTTTTTCCTCAAAATCAATGAGAACTTCAACAAATTGCTATCTTTAACTAGCTAAAAGAAATAAGGATAATGAAAAATTATGAGTAAAGTTCAAATTCAATGAAGACTTAAACAAACTCCTTTATTATTGACTAACCACAAAGATTAATGAGGAATTTATCAGGAGACTACAGCCTTTTCCATTGTCAATTAGGCATGATAACGGAGGTAGCTATCACGAGTACTAATTCTTAGGAGGCCGAAGAGGGGTTAAGAAAAACTCTCTCAGTTTTTTTCACCCATTCTTGATCTCAAAAGGTGGAATTGTTCATCCTAGGCGCCCCTACACTTCGACCTAACAGAGTTATGAGGGGAGTAAATCACGGTCTGATCTCAGCTAGCTTTTCAGAAGGGTGGTCCAATGCCGGTGTACATAAGGAGTCACTACATTAAATGAACTCCCATATTACCGCTGTCGGGACACGAACCTTAGGGTTTCAGAAGGTGTTGATAATATATTAACAAGAAGGAATTTAAGTATTCATCGAAGGATTATTTTAGATACGGGTAATTGTTGAGTCCATTGACCAGCATTTCTTATATATTTCTCGCTTCTACACTATTAAATTTATTACACTCTTAAGATGCCATTTTTATCTTGTACTTTATATAGCCATTCATGAATAAGTCTAGGTCGTAATTGAGGTGTAATAGTCAGTCTTCTAAAACCTAGGTTGGCTACTCCGTCCCATTCCAAGTCCTTACTCCGAAGTTCGGGTACTGACTTAACGATCATTTACTTCCGAGCATTACATAAATGAATGGAAACTAAAACCCGTAAACCACTTCACAGTAGTCACCTAGATAGAATGAACATTCACTCAGGTTCCCGTAACCAACATACTAAATAGTTAAGGTATATATATACATACATGTCAATTAAAATAAATTTATTGACAAAATGCTGTTAGAATTTTACAATGAGCCTACGGGCTCATACGAAAAGAAAGGTTAGATCACATATAAATCTAAATGAGGTTTTATCATAAAATTAATCGATAATAGAACCGAATTTTATTAATAATACTTTTGAAAGTCATATTATTATAATTAATAATACTCGAATGATTACGTTGAAAAATGAAACAGAACTTGACCGAAATGCTGGTCCACAAACCTTTAAACAGCCCTCTTCGAGTATCAATCCTTGAAGTCACCTTGGAACATTTATGAAGTCTCAAATCATGAAGGAAGTAAAGCGAGTCTTGGTGATCATTTTTTAATGCTACGTCCAATTAGCTGTCAAAATCTTGCCCGCCTCTATTAAAACGGTCCTAAAATGACTGGAGAAAGATTGGTAGAAACAGAACAGCGTTTGATTTCTATTATTACGTCTCCTTGAAAGGTTAAAGTATATCATTTGGTCTCCTTGAGAGGTCAAAGTATAGAATTACGTGTGAGTTACTCAAGGTTGACTTGGTAAATTAATCCGGAACAACGATGCTCGTAAACAAGTAACAAGCACTATTTTAACCTCTCAAGGAGGTAGCAGGAGAAAGTGACCATTCTATTAGGGGGTTGCCTAAGATCAAACCGTAGTTCACTCTTCTAATAGTGATCGGGCTTGCGATTGGGGACCCTTAGAGTTAGAGATTAACCTTTTGGTCTAAGTAACAAGCACTATTTTAACATGACTGGAACCCTGACGTCATTGTACGTTAATGTATTATATATTAAAATCCAAAAAACAAAGATTTTGACTTTTCCTACTAGTGAATAACAGATTAGTAAAGTAATAAAACATCAAAATTAATCTGAAACCTACTTTATAACTAAACCTGGAAAAAAAGATGAATCTTCTAACAATTTTATTTTTATCGATGGACTGAACTCATAAACAAATACAATTAAAAAATTGCTAGAGAGAAATTAACATCATATTTACTAGAAAAGATTGATAAAATAACCTTATTTTTCAAATTAAGAAGTCTTAAGCTTAAAGGTTAGTTAAGGGCAACGACGAATCCAGGATTTTAGTCTTCGGGAGGGGGAGGAACTTAAACCACATATATGTAAACATTCATACACAGTTAATAAAGTATTTCTAACAAAAAAGTCACTAAAATGTTTTATACATTAATTTATCCTAAATAAAAAGTTAAACAAAAAAAAAATTACTTCAATGTTGAAGTCGAAGTAGTACACGACGCTCCTTCATATCATCAAATTCATCTATAATTGAATCCGTATCAAATTTTTCAGCTATTCTCCTTTCAGTGTAAGTGATGAGACAATCTGCAAGATATTTATCTTCCATCTTGTTTATGAGCCTATTTTTAATAATCTTCATAGCATAGAAAGATCGCTCGGATGTTGCAGTTGAAACAAGAAGAGTTAGGACCAAGCGAATCAAACGATCAATCAAAGGATAAGTCAAAGACTTTCTTGTTTTCACCAATCCATGACAAAGCTCAGAAATTGTTGATAATTACTTCAATACACGATGATGAGGGACATCAATCTCATAATGTTGTGCTTGTATTCTCAAATGCAACATTTCTTGCTCACTGAAATCATCTGGATAAAACTTATTCGCCAGTTCACAAATATGATCAACATTCAATAATTTGAAGTTATCTCTTGGATCCAAAGTTGAGCTCAAACTAAGCAACTCCATCGTACTATCACTGAACCTGCTATTCAACTCTTGTAATTGAGTATCAATGATGGCAATAAATAAGTTAACTCGATAATGGTGCTCAATTGAGACATCATGTGCTCGTCGACGAGATCTTCCAGGAAAATAAGGAGCATTCAAATCAGGAATTTCAACATTATGTTTTTCACAAAACATTTTAACTTCATTGAAAAGAGTTTCCCAACTAGATTCCCTGAGCTTTTGAATTAATATTTTAGTAGTAGAGACCAAACTTATTGCATTTAAGATGTCTTGAGATTTACGTTGCAAAGCTTGGCAAAGGTCATGAGTA
>JANZXV010000003.1:9631675-9648580 GCA_027576455.1 Erythroxylum roigii
ATTTAACCCCGAAAAATTTCAGAAAAATTACCCAAAATTCTCCAAAATTATAAAATCAATAATGTCACTCTCCAAATCAATTTTCAAGATCAATAACCTACAATTCTCAAACCATTCACAAGTATGACCATATATATCGGGAAAGTCAATGGATGCATGTACAAATATTTCATGTGCAACAAATTCATTTATCACAATATAAGTATATCATATAATGCATGAACATGCAATAACATCTCTAAGCTCTCACTGATCACTAAAAAATTCCTATTTTACCCTTCCCGCAGGATCTGGGATGCTACAAAGACCGCCTTCTTCGCCCAGGCTCCCAACAAAGCCCCGAGTTTCGATGAGTTTACGACCTCATTTTTCCAATCTCAATGGGACGCCGTCGGCCCTTCCTTGACTAGATTCCTCCAACTTACTTATAGGCATACTATTTGGGAAAATGTGCTCAATCGTACCATCCTTGTCCTCCTTCCCAAACTACCTTCCCCCACATCCATTACTCAATTTCGTCCTATCGCTCTGTGTTCTGTGATTTACAAAGCCCTCGCCAAGAATAACATCAACCGGCTGAAACCTTTTCTCGATAATCTGGTCACCCCGAGTCAATGTAGCTTTGTCCCCAACCAATATATCACAGACAACATCATTATCGCCCAGGAAATTATCCACACGATGAGAAGGAAATCGGGAAAAAAGGGCTTCCTGGCTATAAAGGTCAACCTTGAAAAAGCTTATGATCGCCTCTCTTAGGACTTCATCCAGGACAGTCTGCTCGATATAGGGCTTTCGGGGTCGTTTATCTCCCTCATCATGAAGTGCGTCTCGTCTGTTTCTATGCAAGTTAATTGGGACGGTGATCTCAGTGAGACTTTCATTCCTGCCAGAGGGATTCGTCAAGGGGATCCCTTATCGCCATATCTGTTCGTACTTTGCATGGAACACTTAGGTCACTTCATCAATCACTCAGTGGCCCACAGTAGTTGGAAGCCTATTCGTTTTAGCCAAAGCGATCCCCCAGTGTCTCACCTCTTCTTCGCTGACGACCTCATTTTATTCTCAGAAGCCACTACTACTCAAGCTCAAATCCTCCAGGACACCTTAACAGCTTTTTGCAGTGCCTCCGGCCAAAAGATTAGCTAGGACAAGTCTCACTGCTACTATTCTAAGAATGTTCCACCTTCTACGGCACGATGATTGAGCCACGAATTGGGTTTTAAGAGACCATGGAACTCGGACGCTACCTTGGGGTCCCTTTGCTCCATGAATGCGTCCATCAGCGCACTTATCAATATATCCTAGACAAGGTCCAACAACACCTTTCGAGTTGGACTGGGTAGTAGCTTTCCCTAGCCGGCTGTACTACCCTGATTCAATCAGTTATATCCGCGCTCCCTACGTATACCATGCAGACTGTTCGCCTCCCTTGACACCTCTATGAAGATTTAGAAAAAATAATGTGCAACTTCTTGTGGGGCTCATCTCCGGGGGCCAAAAAGATCCATCTCGTGCAGTGGGACACAGTATGCCAACTCAAACCGCTAGGTGGGCTGGGTATCCACAAAATTCGGGAAACTATTGATGTTCTGTTAATCAAACTTGGGTGGGTGCTGCTCTCGAAACCAAACAATCTGAATGTTCACAATCCACCTACTTCTTTGGCGGCCATTGGCAACTTCATGACCTGGAGGAGCATCAAAGCTATATGGCCTCACGTCATTCGAGGCATGAAATGGGTGATATATGATGGGACGACGACCCGTTTCTGGCTGAATCTTTGGGTGGAGGATTCAGGCCCGCTACTCTCCTATGCCCTAAGGCCTATTTCCCCTTCAGTGCTATCCCGCAGTGTGCAGCAATATGTGGACCGCTCAGGTAATTGGTTATGGCATGAGTTCCAGTCTATCCTTCCTCACTCTATTTGTATGCTTATTGTAGGTATTCTCCCGTCGTAATCACATTTTAGGATAGACAGGCCGAGCTGGGGTAGGTCGGACACCGGCAAGTTTTCTACTACATCCGCGTACTCGATGCTTATGGACCATGCTTCCCACGACTCCAACAAATTTTGGCAGCTTATCTGGCATTGGGTCGATCCTCAATGTATTCGATCCTTCCTCTGGCTCCTAGCCCAAGACAAGCTATTGACCAATCAACAACGGATGCACTGGCGGCTTCTTCCGACTGCTGAATGTCACCACTGCCAGGATGAAGAGTCTTCTCTCCATGTGATGCGCGATTGCCCCAGAGCTAGACGCTTGTGGCTTGCTTTCCCTCCACAAGCCATATCCTCTGACTTTTTCACACTTAGGGTCCAAGATTGGCTTCCCACAAATCTTCAGCGACATCGCCATATTTGTGGATTCAATTGGTCCCTCATTTTTGGGACGGCTTGTTGGTTTTTGTGGTCGTGGCGGAATCGGTCAATTTTTGACCCTCAATTCTCCTGGCCTACATACCCTGTTCACGGTATTCTCGACTACGTGCATCAGATACACATTGCTTCCAGCTGGCACAGGAGAGCAATGCTTGGCCACCAATCACGTCACACGCAGTTTATTGGATGGAGTACCCCAAGGCCGGGCTGGGTGAAACTCAAAACGAACGGGGCGAGCCGGACAGACCCTTCCTTGGCGTCCACCGGTGGACTTATTTGTGACAGCAACGGCTCCTGGCTTGGAGGCTTTGTCCAGAACCTAGGCTGGCGCTCTTCTTTTACTGCAGAATTTTGGAGTGTGTTTTTCGAATTGACGCTGGCTTGGGACCTCGGATACTGTCGGGTAATCTTAGAGTTGGACTCCTAAGTGGCACTGCAATCTATTTCTGACTTTGATACCCGCATTACATCTACTAATCCCCTTATATTCGGGATCACTGAACTTCTCAATCGTAATTGGACGGTTCTCCCTCGTCACACGTACAGGGAAGGCAATTGGTGCGCTGATTGGTTAGCTACTTTTGCAGTCAATTTTGATTTGGGTGTTACCACCTTTGTACATGCGCCCTCAGGGTGTCTTTCGATCCTCCTAGAGTATATCGCAAGGTCTAGCCACCCACGCCTTATTATGTAAGTTGTTTGATTTACTTTCCTTCAAATACAAAAAAAACCTAAAAGGCCATTACTCGAGTCTAAGTTGGTTTACAAGATTGGAACAGGGTTCCTCTGTTTGGGGAGAGTACTGAGATAGTTCCATGAAAATCCAACTTAGTATCTCGGAGTGTGAAGTCCTTTTAAGTTAATCCAATTTTGCTGGCCATGTCTTAGACATATAATATTTTCCTAACAAATGCTTGACAATTGATCAAATTTATCATGTAAATTAAGGGCCTTTTTCAATTTATTACAATTTAAGAGCAAGTTTAGCTTGGATTGATATGGAAAATGGAGGGTTTGTTCTTCAATCCATAGATTTTGAAATGTAGAAGTTTGGTATTGAAACAACAAGTAGGTCTCATGAATGTTATTTGTTAGACATTTTTGCCCTTAAGGACAATTTTGTCTTTTTCCTATTAAGCGGACAACTATTAATTGTCATTTGGGCTTTTTAACAAATTATCGGTTAAGTTATATAATTTGACCTAATTGAGGGTAATAAAATATCTCAATAAATGATCTAGATTAATGGATCGACGCCCGGGTAAAAAATGGATCCCTTTTAGTATAAACCTGGTCCATATCGACCTTGTGATGGGAAAGCCCGATATGGAAACTATATAAAAATTAAGGTCTCTTACAGTTACTCAGATATTAATCGTATGCATATGGTTCTTTGACCATTAAGAGAGCTTGCATGTTAAGGAAAATATAGAAAGGCCTAAATCGAGTGTCGATGAATAACTTCCTCAACTGTTCCGGGAGAGTCGGAGCTCGTTTCGGTATCAAAAACTATTTCGGAACTCGGAATGGAACCGAAATTAGGTATTTCATATTTCCTTCATTTTTACCCTTTCATGTATGATCGTCGGTACGTAATAGGTTCTGTGCTAGCTACGTATTATATTAGGACCATATGGGCTTAAAAAAAATGGTTTAGACTGATAAGAAGGTGAAATTCCAAATAGAATTGCTACAACCAAAATATAATTATGCAGGTGCAAATATTCGTTGCCAAAGGACAAGCATATTGAATTGTTGCATGACAATTAACCAATCCGTGGCGATTTCCACAGACGTCATTTCCAAAATCTAACCATTCGATGGGGGCCTTTTTTTGGTTTTGTTGGTTAGTATGAAACATACAACGTCTTTGCCACTCCCAGGTATCGGATTCCTGTGTCGCAAATTTGCGGCTTATAGCGAATGATTCATCCGCCTTTCGGTTTCCGTTGCCTGTGTCGTGTGCCAGAATGTAGTTTCAATGTTTTCGTAGTTAGCAAACAAAGGCTGTTGTATAAACAAAACAAAAAAGAAATGATAAAAGACTCTTGTTAATGACATGCAGCGTTGAGATTTTTTCGGCTAAACTAAAGATTAAATCTTGTCAAGAAGCGATTTTACAAAGAATCTGCATTGTTTTTACAAAGATTTTACAAGAAACTTCTCAAACCTCTTAGAGATGATGACACACTTGAATACACAAGCAAAAGGGAGACCGTGATATAAAAGTTTTTAAAGTGAAACAAGGATTGAGACCTAAAGAAAAATTACAGAAATATACAGCGTGTGACAAGTCAGTGTCCTCCTCTAGAAATGAAGCAATAAGATACCTAGTCATACCTTAGACCGTGTTTAAGTTGGACAAAACATATAAAAGTGATGAAAAGCTCTAAATTTATGATCTTTTGTCCACTTTTTATTCTAAATTAGGCTTGGCCTTCAGGAGAAAGTTATTTTTTTTATAGAAAAGAATATTAAAGGTCATCCCGACAGAGTATAACTGATGTTAGGGGAGCCCTTACTTTTATATAAATTCTATATTCGATTATTTTCTGTATTTTGTTCTTACTAGCTTATTCCTTTACCCATATTTTGTATGTTATGTTATGTTATTGAATTTCATCAATAATCAATATATTTTAACTCTTTGATTAGTTAGCAGTAGGAGAGTCCTCTAAATTATTTTAATTTTCTTGTAAAATCAACACTCCGTATATTACTATATTATTGATTAATAATAGGTGCACTTACCTTAGGTTATGAGTAATTATTTTTTGATAAAGAAACTTTAAGAGTAGAAATTACAAGACAAGTTTTTTAGGTCATTGCATGGGAAGTGATGGTATTTAGGAAACTCGAAGGCTATTAGTTAGTTATTTTATGTCTTTATTTTTATTTATATTCTGACTTTTGATTCTATTTTTTGTACTTAGTTTATTTTAATTTCAGGTATAAACTTGGTATATCACAATAAGTAAACACTCTATTTTTTTGGAAGAAGACCTAGAGTTTGAAATAATATTTTGTTGGACAAAAAAGAATTGATTAAGAAGGAAACTTAAGAACTACAATATAATTAGTTTATAATTAGTAGAGGAAGAGCATAAGATCATAATGGAATGTGTGAAACCTTCTCTTTTAAGGACAAAATCTACTATTACAAGACAAAAAATTAATGTGAACTACTTCGAGAACAAGTTAAATATTATTCAAATGTAATAATAGTACGTATGTTTAGTTTGATAAATTATTAGACAAAGACTATAAATATCAATTTTTTAAAGATTTGTGACACATTTAAGATTAGTGGAGCTACCTAAAATGAAATAAGACTAAGGTTGTTTCCATTTTTATTAAGAGGTTGAGTTAAGCTATAGTTGAAGGTATTACATGTAGCCTTAGCTACAACTCAAAAAAAAAAAAAGCAGTGAAATTCTTGCCAAATATTTTATTCTAAAAAAGATTATAAAAAAGGTTAAGAAATAATATCTCTACCTACTCATAATTTGACAATGAAAAATCATAGTAAATGTGGGAAATATATAAAGAATTGTTGAGTAAGTATCCGTATTAGGGCCTACCAAAAATGGATAGGAGTTTTCAACAATTGAACCCTCACAATAAGTAGAAATTATATGGCTCAACTATATATGTATATATAGTTTTCAATAATAGAATAACGCTTACAATAATACATTTAATTTAAGAAGAAGGAATCACCCATATTTCTCTTAAAGCAACCAAACAACCAGAAATAACCTCAACAGTAGGATAAGAAATTGAGCCTAAAGAAATTGATGAGAAACTTTAATATCTATATCAAAAGCTTGGTTTTAGAATAAAGAAGCTCATTTTCAGAATTAGGAGGCTTCAATTTGAACCTTGAAACGCAAACTAGTGAATTAATAAAATTTATAACTGAAAGACCTTAAAGGATCTTTTCTAGTAATACAATGTCTAATCCTAGGGAACATGTCAAGACAATGAATGGGAAGGAGTTGACTAATGACATGAAGAGAGAAGCAAATACATAGAAGCTAATAAGGAGAAGGAAAGGAAAAAGGATAGCAATGGGGGGAATCAATGAAAAAATATTAACCAAAAATCCCTTACCTGTCAAGATTAGAGGAGAAAAAGATTGACTACTTTGGTAAGTTTCTAGAACTTTTTAAGTAACTTCACATTAATATTCCATTAGAAAGTATGCAAAGTCCCTAATGGGGATTGACACCAATAAGGAAAAGTTAAAAGAACTATCAACTATCTGATACCAAAAATGCAACATCCCATTACCATAGGGTACATACCCAAATATTCAGGAACATTCAAGTACATATCTTATGATAAAGGCATGTTAGAGAAAAAAACAAATCCAATTTACACACGGTATCAACTAACATCATTTGAAAGTCAGCAAATTTTTAAAACATTCATTGCATTTATCCATAAAATTTTCATTGTTTTCTTTAGACAAATATTTACATAATCTCATACAGGTTTTAACAAAAACAACCAAATACGAGACACAACACTCCTGGAGCCAGCTGACAGATCTCTGAGCCATAACAAAATCCAAAGGGCCCTTTAGTCCTGTTTAAGAACTAGGTCTCCCGTCTCGTACCTGAAAAATCACGTTGCAATTTTTATGAGTTTTGTAAACTCAATGAGTAATCCATCATTGATAATTTCAACGGTTCACATTCACATAATACATATTTTATAGGCACTCATTTAGATCATAAACACATTTCAGATGTTCACACAACATGGTATATCATAAGATCACACAGTCCACATTACTAAGCATAGCAAATAAATCACATCAATTTGTCACTCATTCAGCATTGCAATTCATTCAATAAATTTCAGTCTTATAATGTTATATGCATGAGACTCACATTCTTTCTTATTGTTGTGACCGAGTGCCAATCACAACTTGTAAAAATACCGGTCCATAGGGCTCAGTCAAACAAAATCATGGAGTATAGCTCTACATGCAAAATTAGAAATCATGGAGCAAAGCTCTACGTGAAAGCACTTCATATTGGCAACTCAAGTCACAACGCCTTTATATGAGCATGCATTTTATAAAATGCAACAATTTTTGAATATCTCATATATTACAGTCATCGGACCTAATTCTGGCATTCAACTTTCGTTGAGAATTAAATGTCATATTCATAACAATTCAAAACACTCCCAATACATGCCCAACTATTAAGCTCCTCGAACCTCAGATCTGAAATCCAGAAACAACTCACAAAAGTTCAATAATAATGGAAATGTAATAAATCAAATTAAATTCAAATCAAATCAATCCTAGGAAATCATCTAGGTTAACTCACAGTACGCTCCAATAAGCTATTGCCTGGATGGTCCGGTAATGTCCGACTAACGTCCGATGTGCCCCTCTAAAACATACACAAGACATTCACAAATATCACATTTTTGCACAAATGTACAAGTGTTCTTTTATGCACATCAATGTATATAAAGTATGTACAATGCATGTTCAATGACAATTCCGGGTATCTTATTGAAATTCTTATCATCAAATCACTCAGATATCAAAGCTCTCATTAATATCATTTGGTACTTATAGTTTGGACTAAAATAAAACAATGTGAAATCAATTTCATAACCTAATTGACCACTTCATATTTTCTACCTACATGATTTCGGGTCAACTTTGCATAATTAATCTGATAGGGTAAATGACAAAATTAGGCAACACTTCCTACTAGAAGGTTGTTCTATAGTATCTTAAGTTTCTAATGACTCTAAGATCATCCAATTTGATTCAATATTCAATGAATTATGCACAAAATACCATAGACTATGCACATTTGAACTTTTGGCTAGTATGTGATCATACCCTCTAATAGAAGCTTTACAAGTGATATCAACTCAGCCTAATTCATCACCATATCTTTTAACTCAGATATCAACTCATATCTTTTAACTCAGATATCAAAAAATTACAAGCTTTATACCAATTTAAATCTAATAAAATAAGCTACAGATTTAGTGAAGACAACTCAGCCTAATTCATCACACATCAATACAGTTTATTCAATAACCAAAGGACATGATTTCTGTCCCTGACAGTGCATTAGCTTAAGCTACAACTCACTTACATGCCAATTTTGAAAATCCTAGAAATAGAATTAAAAATTGACTTCTTCACAAAAGTTGTATAAATATCCCTCTAGTTTAATATGAATAAAAATAAACTCATTCGGAAATCTACAGGTCAAGTTATAATTTGAAAACCGAAGCATGATCATGAAATTTTCCAATTCATAACATTCCAATAGACTTCCACACTTTCATCCTATCAATCACTTTCAAATCAATTCAGATAACTCTAAATTTTTAAGGAGAGAAAGAAATATTTTTTAGGAATCCATTGGTCCAAGTTTCAAGTTATTTAGGGTTCGAATGAAAAAGTTATAGGCAAAAGACTGAGGGTTGTTTAATGAAAAACTCTAGTTTTTAACCCATACATGCAACCACAACCCTTTTCTCTCTCAAATACTCAAAACTTCATCTTCTTCACTGAAAACCCAGATTTTTTTCCCACTTTTTCACTTTCTAACTGCTGCATCCATTGCATAAACCAACTTTCCTATCTTCTTTTCAACTCAACAACTTACAACAAACCAAGAATCCAAGGTTCAAAATTCAAACATAAACCCCCATGCTCTCATCGTCGAAATGCTTCCTCTTACAACAACTCATGCAAGCATTTATTTACAACCATGAAAACATACACCATTCATACATGCATCTATTAAAACATTAAAACATCAATGTAACTTACTTGTTCATACATCAGCAAAATTCCAGAAATGGGGAGAGCAAATAGGAAGGAAAATGAAGGTAGATGGTTTTGGCAAAACTAAGGAAAATGGTTGCAAAAACTTTTCTTTTTCTTTTTTTTTACCTAGGTGTTTTATTAGTGCTTCAACACATGTCTCCAATGCATGTCTTCCACTTTTTCACTTGATAAGCTATCAGTTCTCTCATAGCTATAGGTCCATATATCACATATGATTTTATCCATTTGTCACTCTATAATTTGTCAATTTGTCAATTAATTTCTAATACAATTGTCACACTTTTATTTATCCCTTATTTCAATTTTTCCTAGTCTAAAATACCTCATTTCTTTTGATAAATTTCCAAAATATCCGAAATGTCTCTAAAAATGCGGAATAAACTCTAATACACACCAAATTTAATTTTCAAGATAATTAATCCATAATTCACCAAAATTTTGAAATAATAACTATTACCACCAAATAAATTTTCAGCTCAAAATAATTCACCAAAAATTGCAAAATACCCGAAATGTACAAAAATTGCCAAATTACATTTAATACACTCCAATTAAATCCACAATTTCTATTTATAAACCAATTTACCCGAAAATGCCAATGAATGCATGTACAATCACATGAATGTGCAAAATAAATGAGTATGTCACAATTAACTTATGCATGACGTGCATTTTCCTAATTTCACAATATTTTCTCATAAATTACTATTCTAGCCTTAACATGGGTATCAGGATGTGACAAATATCATATCATATCAACATTTCCTTAACATACTCACGTATATCACATTTCAAATCTAAGACACCTTTTATCAATAGTATTAACTTATAATAATTTCATACAAACCAATTCATATCGGGCTTAATGAATCTGTTTTCCTAACTTGAGCGCACCTTGTACTCTATATAAGCACACCTTGGCAAGGCAATACCCTCAGAGACCATTCATCTTTCACTTAATAATTCACATCACTTTAGTGCCAATACATTTAACTCTTATATCTATCTCAATGTATTCCATGTCTTTAGTGTGGATCCACCTAATTCATTCGTCTTTCTCGAATTACTTAATTTCTAATACTGATCGATTTCACTTATCAACAACCTCTCCAATCAATTTGGTCTTCAACCAATTTTAGGCCTTAATCATCACAATGCAAGAGCGAACGACTCTTTCTGTCATCTAACTCCTCATACAATATTCTAGTGAAATCACTTTGATAATGATTGTGATGCTTAAAATCAAATAGAACTATACATTGATCTCATGTTCTTATGAACTTCAAACTATAAACTTTAAGCATATCTTCAACAGTTAAGACCGTCGACAATTCAAACTTTCAGTCACTTGATTCTACATTCTTAGCTGCCACGTTATGTTCCGACATATTTCTTCTAAGATGTGTAACTTAAATTACCATTTGTACTTTTCTAACAATCTATTTGCCCAATCATCTTTATTAGTACACATACTTCTTATTTCAATTACAAAGTATCATTCTTCCTATTCGATCTCAAAATTCGTATTCATTTTCAATTCCTTAGTAAGATTCGTAATTTTTGAATCCTCAATTTGGGCTTTATTCATGCGAAACTGATCTTAAATTGTAAGTGACTAATCAATTTGCCTAAAATTCAACTCCACATTTTAAACTCTTTATTGCGCTAGATTTGATAACCTCAATATCCAAATTTGTGATACATTGCTATTGAATTTTTCTATTCAATGCATCTTATTACAACACCAGCTTTACCAGTATAATACCCATTTGTACAATCATAATCCTTCAAATAACTCTATCTATGGTCTCAGTCTCGTATTCAATTCTTTCAACTCAATATTTACCTCAAACTTTAAATGTTCTGTGTATTTCAAAATGCTCCTGTATTTATAATATCTCCAAACTTTCAAAAAGACCACTATTGTAGCAAGTTCCAATTCATACATCAATTAATCATATTATAGGGCTTAATTGTCTCCTTGCATATGAAATCACTTTATCATGCGGCATTAGATTTTATCCTAAAATCTTATACAATATCATTATATACTATAAAATCTCCAAAACCAAACAACAAAATTAAATTGGTGTTAATTCCTCAAAATTCTCTTTACTTTCATCACTCATACGATTTACACATTTTTTCCTCAAGTATTCAAACAATTCTTCTGAACTTTTCGAATACACTTTACATGTCATCAAATTTTTGCTTGGATCGCTTTAATCTTCAATACCATAGTACTATCAGGGGCAATTATTAACTCAGCAATGGTTAACTCAAACAATTATTATTAATCGTAACTCCTTAAGTAACTAATTCCACAATGACGTAACATTATCTCATGTTATTTTCAATTTTGTATTTGACTTACCTTTCTCCAATAATTTTTATCCATTCTTTAGGTTTCCTCATATTTCACATTGACTTATTCTAATGTTTGCTCATTCATACTAGTTTCTCCACACTTTTCCATTTATTTGCAATCTTAAGTTCCTGTGTTTGTAACACATTCATCATGCCAAATTTGTATCTACCGAACATATTGACCCAAAAATATAACGTGAACCTATATAATCCTCATATTAGCAATCAATGTCTCCTCAATTTTAGGAATCTGCTCACATAGTTGGATACTTTCCATCAAACAAAATACATACATTCTCAGTAGCATATTCTACCTCTTTTGTCTGAGTCTTTGTCAGAAATAGGACTCCAATATTTACTTTTGATTTGATTAATAATAATTTATTCCTTGAAACGGAACATTTGATTCACGCGATATGATTTGATAAAACATCTCTATCACAAAAAGGTTTCTTACCTCAATCATCTACACTGTTTCCACGATCTTTATCACTCAACTATATTCCTCATTGTTATTTCAGCTTTTCTTAATACCTCAATAAGATTGATTTCAATTGTTCATGATATTTCACTAATTTGAATTCCTATCACACCTTGCTTGATCAAAATATTCTTTACAATAAAACTCAAGGAAATAAAAGGCATATTCGTTTACTCTCATATTTCGGTATGTACCATCAAGATCATAAGATCTTATATACCAAAGTACTTTAGGTAAGTCACCAATTTATATTGATGCCAATTATACATCAATCATAATTGATTCTAAACTACTTCTGAATATTCTTTGACTATTCAAATACTCCTCCATAGTAGTTACCTTTTCAACATAATCACCTATATCATACTCCCATTGCATTAGTCTGATTCATCTCATGAGTTTAACTCTAGGGATCATAGATTATCTCTTATACCATATCCAAACATAGATCTCGTATGTACTCAATCACATTATTCACCAATATAACCACATGATCGAATATATTCTTATAATAACTGGTCTACTTAACCTTGAGAACTTCTACATATATCAATATCATTTGTTTCATTTTCCATACATACGTTCTTAATCAATATAGAAGCATAGACGTATACCCATCTTGAAATTCTAATATCAAATTCACTAACATAATCTTATATCGGATCATAACTCTTATCGTACTAATTTAAACAATCATTCTAAATTCCAAGTTCATCCTTTCAATTCCACTTTGCTTGTACACCCTAAATCTTGTCATTTCCACTTATATCTCTGCCTCTTCTAAGTCAATTCATGAAAATATTTTCACATTCATATCAATTTAAGAACATTTCCATAACAAAAATTTTGTCACCATATTCACTGATATAATCACAATTACTTAATCTATGTCTAACATATAGGACTATGTAATATTTTTTATTTCTAAATATCCACAAACTTTCATTTCCTTCTATCATGAAATGCCCATGTAAGATCCTAATTCTGGCACTTTGATACCACAACTGTTGAGCCTCATTTCCAAAATCCAACCCTTGAGCCATAAAACGAGTGCGTATTATTGCTCGTCATACAAACGGCAACGTATTATCCTGCTAGTTTATTTGGTTTTTGTCCAATTAGCCACAATCTATTCACCGTTGTCCTCATACCATTCCAAAAACTTTCCTATTTGATCAATTAATAAACGACAATCCATTCTAATGATTATGTCCTCAATCATATTGTACCTGTCATCGAACATGAGATCATGAAGCTTGAAGTTTAGGTGTAGTGGAAGCTAAAAAACCTTTGAATGCATGGCTTATGGGAAAAATCCGATATGTTCCCTTCAGGTGAAGTTTGTCGCGGCTAACTTTTGGCTTTGTCGCGGTGAAGATCCCTCGGTCAAATTACACTGCAATGAAGTCAAGACTTTTGCCTCGATGACTTTGAAAAAAAACCCACCAATTACCCTAACATCTTTTCTAACCTTACCTTCGCTCTTAATCATCCCAAATTCACTTCCTATAATGCATTATCATTTCATGACAATTCAACTACCAACGTTATTTCGTCATACTCTCAAATCTCTACTCAAATTATTTCACTACTTACAACTAATTCTCATCCTTCACCATTTCCTATCTTTCTTTTCCATAACATCTCTCTCTCTCATATATATCAACAATTCATGCTCAAAATCGTCATCTCATGTTGATAACTTTCTCAAGTATACCTAATTTCAACTTAGCTTTATCCATAGGCGAATTCATATTTCCACTCAACATCATCTATAGATAATTCATAATTCATTAACATCAAAAGATAAAAGTTTTTACAAAGCGGTAATGACATTTCAAACCACGATACATCAGGGTATCAAAATCCCAAAATACAAAAGATACTTGAACCAATAAACTTGAAATGCTACTAAGACCTCATAGTTACTAAATCTAGCTTAGAATACAAAAATATACAAAATTGAAGTTAGGTCTTGACCCTCTTTCACTCCATCTTTTGCTTATCACCTAGACATGGGGAGGAGAATGGGGTTGAGCTTAAAGCTTGTGGGTAATAAGTTTATAATGAAGAATAAGCAAAATCATTGAAATGTGTCATTTGTCGTAGAAATTTACAAAACGCATAGTTCTCAATTTTTCAAACAATTTCACAATCTTAATCTAAAACTCATAGTTTGAATATCACCACATAACACTCAATTATACGCCATTCATGACTATACAAAAATGCAATGCACAAACAAATGGCTCGAGAGTTCTGTGGAACAAAATGGACAAAACAAAGTTTATATTGTGAAAAAAACGAGTCTGATTTCTCAGGATCTCATGGCCTCAAGTGGGCAGCCGGGAGAAGGCTATAGGTCAATGTCCACGTGACTAACGAAACGTTCCCCTCTTGCCCAATCACCAGCAAATTTATGCTCAACTCATTTCATCATACTTTCATGCTTTTTCTTCTTTTTCAAATATACAAAATGCCATGAATTTTCCAAGGCATAACATAAAATGTTTCAAGGCATTTCCATCTTTATTTTGAAATTCATAAACAAAATTCATATACCGAAATATGTAGCAATTTTGCAAATCATTCAAAAGCAACATTTATGAAGTAATTGAAATCATTCTTGATTTGGAAGAAAACATTAATGGCTCGTTACCAAATTATAAACATGAAACCCACCTTAAGAATCCTTTCTTATAACTTGCTCAAAGGTGCCTCACTCTTTGCTCCTCTTGCCTTCCTCAATTTCCTTTAACAATAGCCAAAAATTCCATTCAATTGGAATTCCAATTTATGATCAGGTAAATTCAACCTCCTTTTCACTTCCATTTAACTTCTAGCTATCACCAAAACATGCTTCATTCATCAAATCAAAAAGAATGATGCTTATACTTACTTGTTTAGCTTTAATATCTTCAAGTTCTTCAAGAATCTCCAAAACCCTAGCTCTTCTCTTCTTTTTCTCCTTTCTTCTCCCTCACTCACGATTCTTCCCTCTCAAATACAACACAACATTTCTTCATCTTCTAATTAATACTCTTAGTGAATGTGAAAGGTCCACTTTGTCGTTCATTTAAGCCTCTAGTCTTTTAACATTAAGTGGTCTTCCAAAAATTCCCTTGATACATTCTTACAACATTAACACTTAAATTCCATAAATCCACGCACTAAATCTTCCCAACCTGGACATAATAAGTAAACTCCAAATAAAATGATTTATCTAGCATGACCACAGAATTTATTCAAATCATGCTTAATAAAATAAATAAATAAATTCGGGGCCTAAAAAAGACATAGTGTGAAAGCCCTAGAAAGTCAATACACATCGGTTATTGGTCAAGGACAAGTTAATGTTGGGAAAATGTTAAGGATTCAGTAAAATAGATTACAAATTGAATACTCATAATAATGATCTCTTACTCTTGTTTTCTTTTTTCTAGTTTTTTTGTTATTTAGTTATGAAATAATTGGGTTGATAATTTAGTGAGATGGATCCTAGGATTTGATATATTAAATTAATGAATCTTTTTTGTTAAAGAATTCATAACAGTGAAAGATTTAGTGTTTTATACATACATCAAGGTTTGGCAGAAGACATGTATGAGAGGATCACAATATAGATAAAGAGAGTTAACCATCCTATATTGAAGAGAAAGCCACAAGATCGGACTATGTGTGTTCGAGTTGGTTTATATCCTTGACTTTGTTAAAGCACCTATATCTTCAATTTATAGTCATGGATATCATTGCAAAAGCACATATAGCATTGATGAAATTAGGATTACAACGTTGCATGTAAAATATATAAATACAAAACTATTGAACAATTGTATCATATTAAATACAAAATTGTCATTTCCGCAGGCCTTATTTTATGTTGAAGAGTGTCGATAAGCATCCAACTTCATCCTTTTTCTTTGTACTTTGCGATTGTCCATCTGTCCAGATAACGCATCCAACTATTGTGTATCATATGTTATACTTTAATAGCCCCCAAAGGTATCAAACTTAGTATGTGATTGAGCCCAAGTTTATCATATAAATTGGCTACACTTTCATGGTTATTAATGTACTTTTTGACTTTTAATTCATGATTTTGTGCCTAAATTAGTCCCTTACGATGAGCTTATGCTTTATGCATTTTTTAGTAAAATTGTACAAATTGACATTAATTGCATTATAATTTTTCTAATGATAATTGATACTGCAAATTTCCATTTTATATTGTAGAAGAAAAAAAACAGTCAAAAGGATCAGAAAGTCAATAGGACGTGAGCTCCTCCACGGACGTCGCGGTGCATCAAGAAGAAGGCACGTCACGGCGTGAACTAATCACCTCGCTGCGACGACTTAATTATGAAATCGTGGCGCATCCAGAGGAAGACACGTCGCGACGTATGCCAATTCCTACATCACGACACATCGACACTCAACAGCACATTGCGACGTCCAATAATTAACCCGACGCAGCGAGCGAGCAAGAGCAGCACATTGCGACGTCCATTAATTACCTCGTCGTTACTTGCAGACGGATATCCGGACTCTGATCGGACTCTTCACTCACTGTACTGACCCGACCTGATCCATCCTATATAAACCTTGCCAAATTAGGTTAAGGGTATCGATTAGCTTCATTCAGACATAAAGAGGAGAGACGATCGAAGAAAGAACAGAGAGGAAGCAGTCACGATCTTACCATCCAGGGTTCCCTGGGACGATTTCTGTATAAGTTTTATCTTCCATTTCCACCGCGGACTTCCACCATGGGTAGCTTGGATTCGCCACGAGTTGTGAAGTTTCCGGTTGCAATGCGTGGCTAGTCATTTCTTT
>JANZXV010000003.1:9652735-9670486 GCA_027576455.1 Erythroxylum roigii
AAACACAATCATTTCAATTCTTGCATTTTTTTTCTTTCCTTTGTACATGAATAATTCACCCCGAAATTCTCCTTTAAATGTCATTTAATAATTTTACATTTCAATCAAAGATCGGGGTCCAACATTAAAGAACACTTTACCATTAAATGATCAAATGTTGAAACAAAATTTAAAGCATGTGCAATACAGTTTCTTGAATGAAGACTAAGGTTACATTCAAATTCTAATTACAACTGAGAACAAGAAAAGATTATATTCACATTTTTACATATAACATTTACAAACTAGAGAATCTTGTTTGTGTTGTGCAATGCATTTATAATATTTTAAAGGTGTATAATATCCATCTCCGAGAATACAATCAAAGAAGTGATAGAGAGATTTATGGATGACTCCTTAGTTTTTAGTGATTCTTATGATCAGTGACTCCATAATTTAGAGCGAGTGCTTTAAAGATGTAAGTAAATCAATATAGTACTAAATTGGAAAATTTTCTTATTTTACAATAAAAGAGGGCATAGTGTTAAGGTATAAGATCACACATCAAAGAATCAAGGTGGACAGAGCAAAAGTTGAAGCAATTGAGAAACTATCACTACCTACATCAGTAAGGGAAATTAGGAGTTTCTTTAAACATGAAAATTTTTACAAACATTTTATAAAGAAATTCTCCAGGATAGCTCAACTCCTAACTGATTTACTACACAAAGATGATCCATTTGATTTATCACTAGCTATTTTAGATGCTTTCACGATTTTGATGTTGAAGTTGATTAATTCCCGTCATAGTAGCACCAAATAGGAACCACCCTTTTAAATGAATATGTGACATGATTGATTTTGTTATTAGAATAGTGCTTGGGCATAAATATTTTTAACTAATATCTTATGTCAACAAAACTTTGGCAGATGTTTACGAAAACTACACCAACTTCTGTGTATTTGATAAATTTAAAATTTATCATATCTTGTCCAAAGTTATAGTCTACATGAATCACTCGATATTAAGGTATCTTTTATGAAAAATGATTATAAAACGATATAGATTAGGTGATTTAGTGGTTATAAGAGTGAAACTTATAGAAGATAGATAAAACAAAAGGGGAGTTAAGAACTTAACAGTATAGCATTTATTGTACCTAGAAATTCCAAACATGGAGAGCTAAGTAAATGAGACATAAATGACACATTTAATTATGAACGACTATATTTTATAGAGGTATATGGTTTTTACCATTTGTTTGCTAATTATGCTAACTATTTAGCAGTTGGAATTCTTTAAGAATATTTCAAATCACCAAAAAGAATAAATTTTTAATCTAAAATACTATACATATTGGAAGATCTATTCTTGTTTATAATTTATGTAGATCAAGTGATGAAATGATGCATACTTTAGGTGGAGATGGAATCGATAATAGATCATAGTCGTGTATTTTGGAGCTAACTAAAATGTAGAAAAAGTCCTATAAGCAGCTTTGTATTGGCTAAGTATTTTTAAATATACCCATAAGTACATACATTTTTATGATAAGTGTCAACAAGAAGATAACATATCTCAGAAACATGAAATACCTCTCATAAATATTTTATTTTTAAAATTATTTAACATATGAGGAATTGATTTTATAGGTCCTATTTTGAATTCTTTTAGAAATTAGTACATTCTAGTTAGGTTTTTAAAAAAGATATTTGCTCAATTTGGAAAACCTAAGATGATCATTAACAATAGGATAACACATGTTTAGGAAGTATAATTTCATAGATTATTGGACAAATATAGTGTCATGTATAAAATTACAACCTCTTACCACCCTTAATCCAGTGACTAAGTAGAAGCATAAAATAGGGAAGATTTGTAGAGGAAAATATAAAGTATTCTAAAAAAATTAGATAATAAAATTAAATGTTGCATTATGAGTTTATAGGACTATATATAAATCACCTATTAGGATGACTTCATACAGTTTAGTTTTTGAGAAAACATGTCACTTGTTGAACTAGAACATAGAGTATATTAGACGACTAAATTCTAGAACTTTAATATAAAAAAATGCCTACCAAAAGAAGACATGCCAGTTGAATGAACTTAAAGGATTAAGATTATCTATATATGTGAATGCAAGAATCTACAAAAAGCAAACTAAACAATGGCATGACCAACTTAAAATGCTAAAAGGGTTTGTAAAAGGAAATAAATTAGTATTGTATAGTTCTTGCCTCAAATTATTTCTAAAAGAACCAAAATCTCGATGGTCCGTCCCATTTACAATATTTGAAGTATTCATTGATGGGATGTTTGAGGTGTCACATCTAACAAAAGGAACTTTTAAAATGAATGGTCACAGGTTGAAGTGATATTTAAGAAGAAGCAAAAGAGACACTTACCTTTTAAGACCCTTAAATAGTTGAAGAAGGAAGTGATGTGAACCCACGTAAGAATATATCCTAGAAAACCCACAAATAATTTTGGATAAAACCCAAGAAAGCCAAAACAAATGTACAAGGAATTAACACATTGATTATGAATAATCAAGAACCAAAATCATAAAGTCTTTGAATGTTATAAAGAAAGAATTTGATAAGTTCAAAGTTCTATAAAGAATAAGGAAACAAGCATTGACAATTATAAATTAATAAATATCTCAGAACTTGTTTTAAATAAAAAAAGAAACACATCTTAAATGCTAAATAACAAAAGCATAAGGTTTCAACTGGATATGGTATGAGACACGGTTGTGAGCTAAATTATGTTATTTATGGACATTTTATCATCAGTGGGTTCAGTTTAGGATATTCCCATATTTGAGATTATGTATTCCTTTATGCAACTTTGTAATATTGCTTAGGACAAGCTCGTGGCAGAGACTTTAGAGCCTCCTATAATTTTGTAAAATTAGGTAGTCATATATTAGAGACTGTGTTCTTTTTAAAACTTAAACTCTTGTATTTAGGGAGGGGAACAGGATGGGATGCCTATGTGCAAGTTTATGTCATCCAAAGATGAGTTTTTTTTAAAAAAAACTCTTTAGCTCCAGCTCTTGTAATTGTCCTAAGCATATGTTCATTGTATTCCCTATTATAGCTAATTGTGTATAAAAAGCCTAACTATTATACTTTTAAAGAAGTGTTTGTTGAGAGGAATCCAACCAATTATTTTATCACTTATATTTATACTTTTGGTCATTTTCATTGATAAATTTTAGGCTGAATTCTTTTTTTAATAAGTTTGTTTTTAAAAAAGGTTCAATTGTTTAAATTTCTTTATAGTTGTTTATATATTTTTATGACTTTGATTTGGTAGTTAGGAAGCAAGGGTAGATAAATTTATCCTTAAGGAGGGAACAAAAAATACAATTGGATTAAAATTTTTAAGAAATATACAAAGCACACCTAAAGACATAGGTATATATTGAATCTAGATTATGAACACATTTGGGACACGTCTGGTTCTTAGGTCATATCTATTTGTACACTTGAGTAATTCAATAAAAATATATCTAGTTAAGGACACTTCCCTATCTCAAATCGTGTTTATTTATGAAGCTACAACTTTTTATGCAGAAAGATTTGAAACTTGGTAAATGCTCATATTTTAGACTATGTCTACATTTGCAATTTTATGGGTAAGAAATAGATAAATCCACAACTTGAGATACATATGTATCCCAAACTATATCTATAACAAATTTTAGTAGAAAGATCCACAACTTGAGACCCACGTTGTATCTATATGCAAATTTTATAAAGAAAAATTCAAAGCTTAATACACGATCTTGTCTCAGGCCATATCCTATAGAATTTAAACAACTTACTTTACGACATAACTAATTCTTCATATAACCTTTCAATTCTCACCCATATTTCTCTCAAATTTTCACTACCAACTACTTGAAAGATATTGCACACATTTTATAAATTTTAAGGATTTTTTTAATTTTCAATACTTTCAATATAATCACTCCCTCTAAAGCTACAAATTAAGTAAGAGAATAAGTTCTAAGCCATGTTCAAGCAAAGGGAAGGTTAGAACACATGGAAGCCTAAGATGTCATTTTTGGCATTCCCTAACCTAATACAAACAAATATTTATGAAATTCTTTAATTCTAACACTTTGAATCAAATAGGAGCGTGGATTAGTTGGCATTAGAGTTATTAAGCTAAGTAAAAAAAAGTTAGGATTTATGATAATAATATGGGCTTGACATTATTTTCAGAGTAATAGAGTATGCCTATAAGGAATTAATATTAGAATTCTTCACTACTTCTAATGTAACTTAGCATGCTAGATTGGATAAGGAGGATGAAATTTGATTTAGGCATGGGCAAAAGGTGTAGGAAATGTTATTTAATGAATTTTGGAGTGCACTGTGATTTTTATACACTCGAACAAGTACAAACAAAAGCATATAAAAACTCTATAATAGAATTTCCTATTGATTAAATTGCCTATACCCTTGGTAGATTTTAGGATTATATATGAAGAGGAACACTTAGGTATAACCCTATATAGACTGAGAGTACCCATATTGTTTCTCGTGTCATTTGGTAATTATATAAGGTAATAACTCATTTGATCTTAGGGAAAAAGGAGAATACTAATCTGCATACACTTAAAGATGTATTTACCTTTTGTATATAATAAGGAAAAGACCATGTAATCTAATTTATTACTTTGGCTTATATTTGGAGTAGATGGGTAATAAGAAAAAATTATATAAAAAAGGTTTCAAACTTTACTTAATTTTTCAATATTTAACTTGAACATTAAAAAACAACAATAAAATTCTTTAAATTTCATTTTTTTATAAAATAGTCCGTTATTAGCCCCCTAGTTGACGATGCTAATGTGGATTACTCTATAGAACACAAATGGCTAAATGTCACATTTCATATTTAATGTTTAAAAACTAAGAAAATTTTAGAATGTAAAACCCTAAAATCCTTAAAATCACCTCTCTCTCCCAGTCAAATGAGGCCAAATAGATTTCGTCGAAAATAGTGACCAATAGCTCATGATACATATTCTACAAAAATGTTTACTATGTTGTCCTCACAAACTTCTTCATACATTTGATACTCTAATGCTAATATCAAGTCCCACGACACATCATATATATCAGGCCTATCAGCCCTTCTTAGCCTCAAGTGTTTTTTTTGTTATTTTGCTAAATTTTTACAGGGGATATGCATTTATTTTACCTATTAAAAAAGGGTCAACAATTTTCTGAAGCTTACCTTTTCTTTGCCAAAGCATTCCCTATTAAGCTAAGTCCATCTCGTGATTTTTGTTAGATTTGATATTAATAGTCTAGCATAAACCACCTCAAGAAGTAACACTTTAAATGAGTAAACATCAAACTTCTTTCTCAATTATAAGTCAACGGATATTTAGGATCAATATCAAAATGCTCCTTTTTGATAGTGTTGTTAATGTCCAAGTTATGATCAAGAACACCTAATTTTGAAGTGTCGAAATTGGAAAATTTTGCTAGGTAACTTTCAATAGGAAAGATGTTTGCTCACTTTAACTATGAGCTAGTGAGTAGGCAATCTATTCACTTTGACTAGGAAAGGAAATGATTTTAAGGATTTTAGGTTGTCTCTTTCTACGCCTTTTTTTTCATACATTAGATATGAAGTGTAACACTTACACCATATGTGTTCCACATGGAAAATAGGTTTTGATATGGCTTACCATATCAGCACCATTAACTGGAAGGCTAACAACAGGTTATGTTTGTAAAGAAATGAATATAAAGCATTTTGTTGTCACTTTTAAAAGGTCAAGCTAGTATTACAAAATTTACCAAATTTTTAGATTTTGCTAATTCACTCTGAGAAGAAGGGAGTTGTTTATGATTATTTACGCTTGACTAGGTTAGCAAAGAAGTATATTTTTATGTTCTTGAGGTTGACATTGGGATGTGATATAATAAGCATCGACCTTGATGTAATGAGATATATGGGGTTAGTCAGGAAAGACAATGAAGCAAATATGTTGGCTAGGCTTAGAGGAGACCATATGAGGGGTGATGCCCCTATAAAGGAGGCAGAAGAATTGCTTGAGGGAGTGGAGCCAACACTCGTAGTGGATCAATGACATTAGATAGGACCACAAACAAAGGCAGTGGCAGAGGAGACCTAGGTTATGAAATTGATGTTATAATAACTACTATGGAAAAGAATTGAGAGGATGATTTATCAAGTGGAATGATATTAAGTCTCCTTATATATGATATAATGGGAACATTAAGAGATTTTATAAGACCATCAAAAGATGCTTATTGTGTAATCTTAAAAAATGGATTGGATGAAAAAGAACCTAGCTACTTATTTTCACTATGCAAATTTGCTACGACATTTAGAACCTTTCCAACACCTCCACTTCGAGCAGTGTATAATATGGATAGTGATCGTGATAACACAACTAACAACTGATTTTTGTTTATTCTTATTTTGTCCTTCGCATTTCTCTTCTCTTTTATCTTTCCCTAATACTTTTTAGACTATATTTTACATTTTAATTATGTTATTTTACCTTTTATTCAATGTTATTTTGGTTTCCATTTGTTTTTAGCACCATTTGCATTTTATAGTTTTTGTTGATAGTTTGAATATAAGGTACTGATAAATTTTAGATGTCTATCACATTGACATTAAATAGAAGGCACAAAAAGGCTCAAAGAAATCTCTTTCATATTTTAACTTTCCTTCTTTCATATACACTTTTGTTTGCTATATTTCTTATGTTTATGCTTGGCCTATCAAAGACAATTTATAATTAAATGTGGGGAAGGATTACTTTGAGACAATTTTGAACTAGAGTAAAAGATATAAACCTCCCTTTGTAGTTTAAATTTTTTTGGAAAAACCTCAAAATCTTTAAAATTCTTGAAAAAAAAGTTCCTTTTTGTTTTATTTTTTAGAAAACCCCTTCTTTTAGACTTCAATTAAAAAAATGACAAAACACCGTAATATGAATATCAAACATGAACTAATCAAATGTTAATAAAATGATAACTCAACTTAGGTTTTAAACCTGACCTGAACGAATTAAATTTAACTTATATTAATAATTAAAGATAATTATAATAAATTATTTATTTGTGTTGTATTTAATTATTTTAGTTCAAGTTTAAAAGCTATGTTGAATCTTCATATAAATAGCATTTAACAAGTTCACATATGATATTCATACTAAATGCGTTTCTTTGTTATTTTCTATGTGAAGTCTAAAAGAAGGAGTTTCTTGAAAAACTAAAAACCATAAGGGTTTTTATTCAATAATTTTAAAGATCATGGGTCTTTCCAAATATTTCTTAAACTATAGGGGAGGTCTATGTCCTTTACCCTTTGAACCATACATGACTTAAACTCAATTAATCTAATTGTAATTTGTTTAATAAGTGACAATTTTGGGAAAATAAATAATGAAAGAAAGATGATTAAGATGACTTTTAGGAGCCAGATATTGTTGTGATTCAACTAAATTAGGTTAATATATACAACCATTAATCAGTAATTTAGTTTTAATTTAATTTAATGGTCTTGAGATTAATGCTTGATTTGAATAATAAAATTTTGTATATGATTTTAACATAAATTATGTTATAGTTGAGCTTATCAAATAGCTTAGTGTTTTATTACGTGAAAAAAAAGTAATTTAGCATAAATAAATTCACTTAACAGACTTTAAAGTAAGTAAAAAGACAAAGTTAAGAGTGATGCTATCAGTATTTTTTATGTTGAAATAATTGACTAACTAGAGGTATTCATAGTAAGATGTTTACTTATGCCAAAAGGTTAGGATGACATTTAAAAAACAAGTTGCCGAAAATGTTTTTTACGTGCTTCATACTTCATAGTGAAAGATTTTTACTAATTTATTTTATTTTGTATATATAGTCAAATGATTTAAATTGAAGTGATTTCTAAAGGATTACTTTTTAGGTTGAAATAAATTGTAATTTGTGAAAGCATTTAAAGACTTAAATAGTTGATGAACATTCTAGTAAGCCAACTGATGAAGACTTTTAATTGCTTTAATTGATTTGTTGAACTTTCCTAAAACCTAAACTTATTTAAATTGAGAATGAATGAGATTAATTTGCTTGAGGACAACTGAACAAACTTAATTATAGGGATTTTTTTGTGTATGTTAAACTTACATATATTTCATTAGTGTTTTACTTTCTTTTTATGCTTAAATTGTCTTAATTTACTCAATGTATATTACATCTTTAGATAATTGAGAAGATGTTGCCTTAAGTTGAAAAATCTAAAAAATTAAAGAGGATTGCAAGCATAAACATGAATAAAATAATTTTTAATTAAATACAACTTAGCACATGAGTGTATGTCAACTCCTGTCCTTTTGGATACCCAAATATGAAGACATAGTCAGATAATCGTGTGTGAGAAATTTTTTGAAGAATAACATGGACTGAAACATGACCATGTCTAGTTCGGATACTTCTGAAGTAAAGTTACAGAGAGATACATAAGATACAAGCATGTTAGAACTTGTATCCTCCTCCAAGAAAGAAGCATTAAATACATGATTTGGGACATGATGGGGTCTCAAACCATGTTTGAGATAGACAAAATATATATATAAGTGACAAAAAAAAATCCTAATTATAGGAGGCCCTATCATTCTTTCCCACTTTCTTTTATTATAAACTTAAGGTTAGCTGTATGAGGTGGAACAATATTCTAGAGACCAACTTTGAAGTTGTTTTTGATAAATAAATTAAAAGAAAGAATATTGAAGATCATCCCAATATACCAAAATTGATTGAAATACAAATATTTCATCTAGAAGTCTTTCTACCTTGATGTCTTTTATTTCATCATTTATGTTTCTTGATGTGAGCACAATTCGTGACTAGCTTCTTTATATGTTTTGATTAAAAAATCCTAGTATTAATATTATTTATAAAGTGAGATTTTTTTTTGAAATATCTTTGAATGTTCTTAAAGCATATTTAATTAATTAGGTTACCAATTAGATCTATATTAATTCGCATATGGACGATTTGAGAGAATCTACATATGGGTGGACCTTGACTTAAATATTAGAAGTTAAATATGGTGTTATAGTGTTAGGTCACACTTTTCCTGAAAATTCATAAAAATTAGTATATTCTTAGGTTTTAATATGGTAGAAATATCGAATAATCAACTTGAAAATAAGTAATTGTTGTAAATCATTTTATAGATCGACAATTATTTGCGTACCTGTATCCATGATTGTTTTTCGATTGATGTTGATTTGCTTGAATGCATTTTTATTTCCTCTCATCTTCTTCCTTTAGCAAATTCTTCAATGGTTCAGAATGTTATGATTCAATAGGTTGTTTCAACTTATATAGCATAAGCAACAGACATGTCCTTTGGTAAGTAGAAGAGAGAGAAAAAGGATTTTTGACTTATTTGAGACCCATTCTATAATACCCAATGATCATTATCTTGAGTGCTTTTCATAGTAGTGATACTATAAGTTACAAAGGATATAAAATAGTCTAACAATTGTGACTCGGAAGAGAGCAATTTCAGAATTTATGAATTTATACCAATCCTACACGAATTAATATTTGGTTCCATTTTTCATGCTCGTCGACATAATTGCTCTTTCGGTACATGTAATTTAGATAACTTCATATGTACTGTCGATGCAAAGGGCGTTGTGCCCCAACCAACATCCTCTTAGCAGAAGCACCCTATATCTCTACCTTGACCATGTTTTCTAAAACGTTATTTTCTGGTATGGAACAATTGGTGGTTGAAGCAGTCCGCTAAGCTAAGAAGGATGCACAGCCAAAGATATCTCATTGCTTGAGCTAACAGGACAGATATGCAGGTCCAATGCTTGAGAGTTGAGAGTTGATAATGATTACCTGACCAGATTACAGAACCAAAAAAGTTCAACTGAGGAAACATGGACTGCTACAGTAACACCAAGGTTCTGAACGTTTTGGACAAATGATAAGTAATCCTTTTGGTGCCTTATCTGGATGAAACTCTTTCGTTGTTATCCCCCCTGACTGTGGCATCTCCAATGGACATAATTTCATCAACTGACGTAAAATTTACTTCAAAAACAAGATTGAACTATAACAAAATATAGAAACTGTTCTCAAAATAGATTGACGTGCAGTCTTACTTTGGACAGGAAACACCCTCCTTCATGTATTTCTGCTACATGCATATCAGTCTTGGTTACTACCATGTGTTGGTAAAATTGTAAATAAGTAAAAGCTGAAGCAATTCTCAGCTGGTGAAAATCAATGTCAGAAACAAATTAGGAATGACCAGAAGACATGTAGGCATGGACATATAGCTAAACTTTAGATCACGATTTTAACAAGTATATACACTCAAACCTGACCCTGTATTGTTCTAGCACCAATAGGAATGTTAATCATGCCTAAAAGGAAGAAATACAAGGATGCATAATAACCTGAGTAATTAACACTTTACAGATTTCCTTGAATTCTCCCCTCAATTTCCTTGAATTCTCCCACTCGTTACAGGGAACTAAACCTTGCGCGTTGATGTTTAACAGATAAAGGAGAAAACTGTTTCAGAGTGATCAAACCTGACCAGTTCAAGTTCAAAGTTTCTTCCGGAGAAAGGCTTTCCTGATGCTTTGTCAATATAGTTATATGATCAATGTGGTAACATCATCTATGTTTAACTACAAGTCAATGTAGCCGTCTTGGACTGTGCCATGTCTGTGAAAAAAACCACTTCAGTTCATGGCTCGGCTTTCTGACTCGCTGCTTGTGTAGCCACTTGGGATCTGCTGTCCATGAGATGCATCTCTTGAGTTGTATTCACTACTGAATGTGTCAAATTCTAAGTTTCCTTGACTGCCCAGTGCCGATCTCCTATATCTCATAATCTCTTCGTCATATCGACCAGAATCATATGCTGTGCTTTGACCATATTTCACACCGTTGCTGGGATCAGACAGTTCACTCGCACTATCCAATGCCCTCGCCACCTAAAACGGAGTCAAGAAAAATTTACCATTTCCAACAGAAACTACAATACAACATAATCCCCAGCCTGATTGGCTGAAAGATGAGCAAATTAGTGGGGCCTTTTGATCACCACCTGTGTCATTCGAGGCCTTTTTGGAGCAGAATGACGAACACAAGCAGCTGCAATTTCAATCATTCTAACCATCTCACTCTCCACGTAATGCTTTTCAAGCCGTGGATCAATTACTTCACTGAGATCATTAGTTTCAAGTGCACGAATAAGGAGTGGACGAGCCTGTCATTTTCAGACAAATGACAAAATGAATGAAGTAGGTTATAAGACGAGATGTAATGTTCAACTTTTTCACACTCAGCAGAAAATGAAATCTTGGAATATCTAGCATTATGTCGAGTCTGTTGAGTATGAGTATGTTGTCTTCCACCAGAGAGAATCTTAAGCTTCTTCTTCACCACTTCCTCACATTAACCTTTTTATGTTATTTAACCTACTTGGAGATAGTAGAGTGACTTCAAGTGATAGCAACTGAACAGATCACGACTTTTGATTGAGATAAATTAATGTAGTTTCCTTTCTCTCTCTCTCTCTCTCTTTTTTTGCAAAATCAGAAAATTCAATCATTATTTAAAAGCTGTGTCCAATAACTAATATGCAGCAATGTTGTACAACCTAAACATTCTCTTGATGAAGAATTCCAGATGAATTAATAGACCCCATCAAGGTACTGCAACATGGTTTTGAACATGAACCTAGATTAAGACAAGAAAACTAGTACTTGCGGAAATAAATCTTACCCATTCAACCAAGCTCTCATCCCCCAAAGGCTGCGTTGGATCTACTGGTTTGCGCCCGGTGATAAGCTCTAGAAGCACAACTCCAAATGAAAACACGTCAGATCTGTCCGTTAGTTTTCCACTTGATGCATACTCTGGTGCCAGGTACCTGACGCCACATGTCATGGAGTACTCAGTATATATCGGTGTCTAAACTCTGAAACTCAACAAATGACAAAACTATGGTACCTATTGCTTACTGCATAAACATGATATAAGCACAAACCAATTGGTTTATAACCTTTGGAAATTGTTTTGAAGAAGGGGAAACTTTAACAAAAAAAGATTGAATATTTTATTGACCACCTTTGATTTATAGTTAACAGGCCAATAAGTAAGATAAGAAAAGACACTTGCAGGTCACAGACAATCAAAACATACCCAAATGTGCCCATGACTCGAGTTGATACATGGGACTGTGAACTATCATTCAATCTTGCCAGCCCAAAGTCTGCGACCTGCATTTGGATAGACGCTGAGATCATAATAGAGCTAGATACTTGAAGAAAGCGTATTTGAAGTGACTCAAGTGACTATTAACATAGAACGTACTCAAAGTAGAAATAAGATGCACTTGCCTGTGCTTCAAAAGCATCATCCAGCAGAATATTAGCTGATTTGATATCTCTGTGAATGATTTTTGGATGACCTATAAATGTATCACATGAAAGAGATTCTCATTAAAACTCTCACTCTTCTTACTTAATGCATGAAAATTTAGAGCATGAATCAGTTATATCATGATATAGACATATCAATTATGCAACAGAAAAAAAGCAGAACCAGAACACTCACAATCTTCATGTAAATATGCCAAACCCTTGGCAGAACCGATGGCAATTTTCAGTCTTTTAGGCCAATCCAACCCTGGCATTCCTTTTCCTGTTAGCAGAATCAACGGCTCAAGTCAAGTCTATTATACAAGAAAACAATATTCCGTGGAAATATTGATATTACATTCACCTACCATGCAAGTGATGGGCAAGAGTATTATTTGGAACAAATTCATAGATGAGCATACGATGATGATCTGAGATGTTATAGCCCACCAAAGAGACCAAATGTCGATGATGAACACGACTGATGATCTCCACCTCGGCCTTGAATTCGCGGTCACCCTGTCCACTCCCAATCTTGAGCTGCTTAACAGCTACCACTCTACCATCAGGCAACCACCCCTTGTAAACACATCCAAACCCTCCTTCACCAATAATGTTTTGCCTAGCAAATCCATTTGTCATTTCTGTCACCTCTTCGTAGCTGAAAACACACTTAGAACCACCTATAACGCCTGCCTCTGACCCCAATCCACCAATCCCATAGTTATCTCCAACAGGCGAATTTGAAGGATGTGAACCATAAGATTGATTCGCAGGACTTGAAAAACCCACATTTTGTTGCTGTTGTCCATAATCGATTCCATCTTCATTAGCATAACAAAACAAATCCCTGATTAACTCGTAACAAACTAAGCAATGGAAACCAGGAAAAAATATAAACCCAAGATGTTACCTGTCCTCACAGCGAAATTATTAGGAGTGTAACTTAGACCTTTGTGCCTGCGTCTTTTGTTCCTCATCCTAACAACAACAAAAATCGCAATTACTGCTATCAGCACCACACCACTAACAACTGCACCAACCACAGCCTTAGTTGCCTTTTCCTTCTCTGTTGTTGTGCTGGAAATCTTTGAATTCCCACCAGAAATTGGGCTCGGAGTGCCGGTAGATAGGCCTGAAGAAGTGGTTGCAGTGCTTGTCGATGTTGGGATATTACTTGGTGGGCTTAAACTAGTCGATTGGGGTGGCACATTCGTACTAGGAGGTGATGATACAGTAGATTGGTATCCGAACTGTAAAGGTGGACTTTGGTTCGAGGATGCTGGAGGAGGCTGAGAAAGAGACGGTGATGGTGTTGAGGATATTTCAGGTGGAACAGGAGATAAATTCCCATTTGAAGAAACTGGTCCTGGCTGAACAGGCGCAACCGGAGGAGAGGTGGAGAATGATAGCGGCGGTGATAAATTTGGTGGAGCAGTTGTCGACGGAGACGGTGGAGGAATTGCTTGTGGTGGAGGTGGCGCGACCACAGGAGCTTCTGGTACAACTGGAGGAGGAGGGGAAGCGTCTGAATTGGGAGGTGGAGAAGAGGTAGCATTTGGCGGCAGCTTATCGTTAGGAGGAGATTGGTCGACGATCAATGAACCTATGCTGGGAGCGATCGGAGACAGAGACTCTAAAATAGAAGTTGCGTTTATGTCATTTTTTGACTCCAGCTGAGAATGAGAATGGTTTGTGGAATAACTCGGCTGCGATGCCGAGTTTGACATTATCCTTCCCGATTAGTCCTCCTCCGTCGTCTATGCAACTTTGCTTCTCCTAATGAATTTATCAAGTTTTCTTCAATCAAACTAATGGAAAAAAGAAAATTTTCTCTTCTTTTCTTTTCAAAAAGATCAAAACAAACTCAACAATATCAAAATTTCGATCTTTTCTCCCTTTAACGGCTTAAAAATCCAATCTTTAAACCCTGCAAATGATCAAAGCACTAGCCAACAGAAACCCAGAAAAAAGAAGACCTTGAAGGAACAAAAAAGAGGAATCCAAGAAATGGAGAGATACCCAGAATCGAAAAGATCAAAACCGTACAACCGAAACCTATATCGAAGAAAGAGACTAGAAATTGTGTTCCAGAGAACACAAAATTACAATTTTCGGAGAGAAATCGTGAGAGAGAATAATGTCCCTTTATCAAAATTTGGTAAAATCCAAAATATCCCCAAGAATTTCTCTAATCTTCAACTTTTTTTAAGAAGCCTCTATATTTTTTGCTCTTATTATCGTTCGTTCTTCTTCTTCATCTCGCATGTATTTGCTCCATTACATGCAACGCGAGCACAAAATGTTCTGTTATTTCTAACTGTGGTTTTCCTTTTGTTTTATTTTTTTAACATAGTCCTTGAGTTCCGGATTGCCGCCAAATTTAGACAAAGTCGGTTCAGTTTCGGGTGCAAACCCGTTCCAGATCAAATATTGCCTACTTAACATTTTGAATTTCTGTTAACCGTCGCCGTTTTTCTTTTTCTTTTTTCATGGGACACACAAATTAACATCGTACTGGACTAAATATCCGATTTAATGATGGTATAATATGGAACTCGTACTGTTAATAACATATGCCATTTCAGATTACTTTTTAAAATTATAAAATAATCCCTATATTCTATAAATTTACAAAATAACTCATTTATATGTTGTGCTATATATTTTTTAATTTTATATCAACTTTGTCTCAAAAATCATAGTAATATAAATGTAAAATAATAACTATCTCTTTATTTCTATTAATATTATACCATATATAAACAATAACTAAAATTAATATAAGAAAAAGATGATTTGATTATCATAAAGATATAAAAATTAAGAATAATAAAAAGCAATTAAAATGTTATAATTTACATCATATAATAAAGAATAATTACAACAAAACATCACACGGTAAGAATAATATAGGTCCATAATCATTACAACAAGAATTTGTGTCAAGGAACATAATAAATTATAAGTGAAACTCAAAACAAAAACACTTGTTGTAAACATCCGCTGGTTAGCAAACGTTCAAAGAACTATTGAGCACTCCTGCGCATTTCTGCGGGTAGGGGGAGTCCAACTCATGACGTAGTGCTAAGACCTAAGCTCTGATACCACTGTTCTACCCAAGACTCGAGTTGAAGGTAGGGCGGAATCAAATTACGTAAGTCATTTACTCTATATTTACGTTGTGAAGCAAAGTATGAATATAAGAAAAGAAGGGGTGTTTTATTTCTGCATGGATATTACAAGGAAGTAAGGAAGGTGTTGAAGATGAAGTGTCTTCCTTAGCTACTAGCGTACATATTTATACTAAGGGTAGAACTATTTACATAGGACACGTCTAATTAAAAGACAAACAGATATTTGTTACATGGGACCCAACTATACGACACGTAATATATAATACAATGTTTTTGATAATATTTTACAACTCTTAGTCACTATCTTCTTTCTGTGCTGGCATTTTTTGTTCCGTTAGTTTTTGAGAGCATACAGGGCATGTATTTTTCGGATGTCTACGGAACTGACAAATCTTTTGCTGAGCTTGATAGCTTTATTTTATCACTCCTGTTTCTAACAACTTCATCTTCGTTACTAGAAAATTATGGGTCGCTACAGGTGTAGTTTTCGCCGATAATATCATGACGGATGAATGAATCTTTTGTCCTACATATGTGCGGAATCCTTTTTTGAAACTGACTTCTAGTCCTTGAAGGACTATCCGTATTGCAATTGCTCTTCGATAATGGATATCTTTTTCTTCAAATTTAATATAATCTTTAGTTTTTCCTTGGTTTATGGATATCGAGAATGTATCTGCTTTTCCAAGCTGTATTAGATGGTAAGATGGATAATTACCATCATTTTCGAAATTTGGTCCTGCTGACAGAAATTTTAATACTAGAATATCTTTGGGAGTTATAGTCGGATTGTTGAGATAACAATCTCGTACTCCATCCTTTATTCATTGTGGTAGAAAACTTATTTCTGAAAAATCTGGTAATGATAAATATATAGAATTCAAAGCTCCAAAATTATACCAATTTCTTACCTCTGTTGGATCTGATTCTTGTAAATAATTGATTCGATGGTAGATTCCCGAGAAATTAATATATCGGTTTTCACTATTTGTAAGGTGGAATAAATCTTTCATCATCTTTTGTTGTTCTTTCACTTCTGGAGGAATATCTCTTTTATTATCTGTGAGGTGGTAGGAGACTCTGTTGAAGGACTGGTAGAAATTTTCTGGGGTCGTAAATCGATATTCATCTTTTCGAGTAAGAGCTGCTTTATGGCTTCTATCTTTGGATGTGTAAACTGACCTGTCCTTAGATGAGTGGAATGGGCAATATATTCTACTACCTTTAGGCTCGAATTTTCATAATTTTCTATATTCATCTGGATGAGATTACTACCTCGCTTTATCAAGCTAGAAACTTCTTTTGTCAGTCCTGGGAGATTAGCAATATCGAGAAAGTCTGAGACATTATATATCTTATCTCTGTATCTATGTTGCGAATTTCCTAAAGTATTTGAAGTCGATGGTCTTCCATCTCTTGTGAGAAAATCTGCTAGAACATTTTTGTTAGACTTAATAATTTCAATATCAAATATATAATCAAAAAGTAATGTTTGCCATCTAATTAATCGTTTATACTCAAGTCTGCTTGGTAGGTTATTTTTAATAAATGCTTTTACCTGGGTGTTATCAGTTCTTAGTAAAAATCTTTTTGGAAGTAAAAAGTAATAAAATGTTTTACAACTTTTTACAACTGCTAATAATTCTTTCTCATTTATATGATATCTACTTTCAGTATCTGTAAAGGTTCCTAAACAATATCTACATAAACTTTCTCCTATTTTTCCATTATTATGGTAATCTATTTTCTTTAAAATTCCACTCCAATAGTTTTCCAAAGCATCAGTTTCTAGTATTAAATTATCTTCTTTACTAGGTAAATATAATCTTGGTAATGTCCTACATAATTCTTTTATTTGTTTTACTTGAGTTTCTAATTCTGGGATAAAACTAAATATCTTGTCTTTTTTAAGTAAATCTTGAAACGGTTTTCGTAATTGAGCTAGGTTTTGAATAAAATCTTAGGCATATGTGAGAATTCGTAAAAAGCTTTGTACTTGCTTTTTATCAATTAATTTATCTGGAAATTTAGAAATATTTTCTAATATATGATTCTAAAGTTCTATTCCTTGTCCATCTACTTGCATACCTAAAAACTCTATTTTGTTTTGTAATATTTTTTTATTTCTTTTTAGATAATCCTAATCCATGTACTACACAAATATCAACAAA
>JANZXV010000003.1:9807209-9818517 GCA_027576455.1 Erythroxylum roigii
GATTAAAAAAATGTATTTCAATAATCTAAGGGCAAATTTGTCCGAAAATACCCAATTGGGGTATCTTGAATGAGAATTAAAAACATAGGGGCTAAGATGAATAATCAAGTATATCACAGGGGCTGTTTTATGTGATTCGTCATTATTAATCTCCAACAATTATGAGAAAAGAGGCTTATCAAAGTATATGCTCGGAGTGACAATTTGCTCCTTCCACCGAAGTAATCATATCTGCTCTGCATTTAAAATCATAAAAGGTTCAAAGGCAGGAATTGAAACTAAATTTTCAAGATAGTATTGTCTGTTGGATGTTTCATGGGGAACTAAGTAGCAATTGTCCAACTTTCCTGTGCTTGGTTAGTACTAGATTTGAGTGTTGTTAGAGCTGTAAGAACATGCACTATAATCGCCATGAAACTGAAACAAATAAAGCCTGAACATATCTAGTTTCATAATCAAGATTTCAAAGTTCTAGCAACATTGGAATTCTAGTAGTAACCAAAGGAATATACGAAACCTCCTACTTTAAAAGCTCATTTTTGGTAGAACAAGTTGTCTCGGTTTTTTGCTCCTCCTCTTACAACACCCTGATGACATCCCATCCACAAAGGCACCAGCTAATCACGGTATCATGTTGATGGGATTGAGCGACCACTATATAGCTTTGACAGGTCCTGGAAACACATTCTTACGAAAGAGAAACCAATAGTCCAAAGCATGGGAAAGTTCAGAATAATACGCAAAATGTGCTTCAACGGACTGACCTGAAGGCTGAGACCGATACGGCAATCAGTGCGCAACTCATTTATATACACACTTTGGACGTACACAAATATTTTGGCATTGCCATGAGGAAATGGTCTCTGTGTCATATTGCATTTTTCCATAGACAATTTAGAAATGCTACATAGACGAAAACATGTGGTGTTAAATTTTAAAGAAGAAAAGAGAAGTTTTATCATGACTAGATTATAGTTCTGGGAAAAAAAAAATAATGCATAGATTGTAGTACACTTTCAAATAATTTGATAAATTTATAGTCATTGACCTTAAAGTTCGTAATTAATTTATTCTACAAAAAAATATATAATTATTTTGGTGGTTAAGTGGGCATTAGACGCTTCTCCATGGACAAAGCAAACATCAGAAGCTTCATGTCTTAAAGCTTGAGAGTCCTATTTTCTTTATAATACAAACTTTATCCTAATAAATATGATTTTGTGTCCTCGAAAAGGTTCTCTCACGTACACCATTATTTTTCCCTTTTTCTTTTGTATACATGACTCAATTTCATTTCTCTATTTAGTCCCCTTTTTCAACTCACACTAACCATACCAAAGAGGTCCCATTGTTTTATGTTCTGAAACTTTTAGTTGATCTCTTTATGCAAATGGGCAGCTGTGGAGCATCACGGAAGAGTTCATTGATATGAAGTTTCTTCATTTGGACTAGAATTCTAATGTAGCCAGTGCTCAAACATGTTAATGCGTTATCCATTAATTGCATAAACTATTTATTTCTTCAGTGCTTTCTCTTTTCTAGTGCGATGATATAGATCTTGTATTATTTTCAAACGTCACTTCCTTGCTGAATCAGTAAATACCAAGTACAAGTTTCCAAATACAAAAGAATTCAAGATGATAACGGCACACTCAGTAGTGCTTAATTTGTTCCTTAATATAAAGATTTGAACTAATAACCTTTTTAATCTTATAAATGGGGTGGTCATCGATCTACTGTGTTAATCTTGGAAAAACCGTTTTACACAAGCTTCTAGTGGAGGCAAAATCTCGAAATAAACCTAAATGATTGAGTACTAATTAAATAACATATGCCAGTCTCAAGAGCTTTCTCACTTTGTAATGGATGGAAGTAGATGTTACACTCATTCTAACAGAAGTATCAGGGACTTAAACCTTCTTACTTACTAAAGTTTAAAGTTAATCCCTTCTGTGGTCAGGAGGAAACGACCATTCATGTTTTACGGGATTGTCTTCGGGTCAAGTCCTTCTGACAGCATTTTCCTGTTATCCTAGTCAATGGTGATTTTTTTAGTCAGGGGGTAGACCACTGGCTCCAATTTAATCTTCAGCATCATGTGCACGTCCATCAGGTAGCGTGGTCTACTACTTTTGGAGTTGCATGTTGGTTTTTGTGGAAATGGAGAAATGACAGCATCTTTGAGCCGGGTTTCATTTGGCCTACTAATAGGCATACTGTTGTTATGGCTTACACGCATTCGATCCTTAGAGCCAGTGCGCTGGAAAATCCTCTCTTTCTGTCTCAGGGTCTACCTTTAGGTTCGTTAGTTGGGTGGACTCCTCCCCTGGATGGTTGGGTCAAGTTCAATACGGATGGGGTCGTGCAACTGGGCTCTACTATAGCTACTGCTGGCGGTCTTCTTAGAAATTGTCAGGGACACTAGTGCGGGGGCTTCCTACAGCGGCTTGGCATAGGCACTCCTATCTTGGCGGAACTCAACGGGGTGTATTATGGGTTGCTTCTGGCCTGAGATTGGGGTTATCACCGCGTGGTTCTGGCAGTAGATTCCCTTGAGGTTATTAATATTATTTCGGCTTCCCTTATTGATCTAACTGAGCTTGCTGTTTTGGTGACAGGTATTCGCGCCTTGCTTCGTCGAGACTGGGACGTACATTTGGCACACACGCCTCGAGAGGGGAGCCGCTGTGCCGATCATTTGGCATCTCTAGCCACGGTCGCGGCGCCAGGCTTACATTTACTGCGAGAGCCTCCCAGGAACCTTTTGGATGAATTTTACAAGGATCAACAAGAAACTCTTTACCCTCGCTCCCTGCGGCGGGGATTAGATTATCGGAGCTAGTCTCCTTATTTTTCTTTCCCGTATAATAAAAAAAAAACAAAAGTTAAAATTTTATCAGGCACAAAAAGAAGAAGAGTGGGTGTAATTATTATCAGTCATTTGTTGGCAAAGATGAGGATCAGGAAAAGATCTTACATTCTAATACTTTTCCTTTCCCATTGCTCTTTTAAGTTCTAGAAGAAGGCCATGAGTGACTAAACGCCCCTAAATCTAAGTTTATTATGATTTCTAGCCTACATATTAGACCCACCATCCAAATTTATCTATCAATCAACTCTCTATGTTGACAAATATACTTATTACTAACGGACCGATTTGCACTTTCATTATCATACTATGTAATGGCAACTTCTCCTAACCCCACTCACTATTCTTACTGAGGTGGATTGGTCATATTGTCAAAGACTCTAACGACTAAGTTGCAACTCTTTATTTGATTTTGAATCTTCTTAACTTAATTTCTTCTTGTAAGTAATTTAGTCGAATCGGTAATTGTCAAAACTGACTACTTGTGACTTGTTTTTAGAAAAACAGGCTCATAAAAGCAGATCACAAATAAAAGGGTGCATAAGTTGGCACCTGTCCATCGTCAAAAGAACAAGTTTGAGTTCAATATGTGGCCGACATCAATAAAATCTAGCAGATGAAAGATTTCAGTAGTTCCCTAATATCAATTAAAACTCTAATTTGTTCTTCAATTAATATCTCAACCCATCTTTAACGCTTTTGTCGAACATCATTTTGTTTTAGCATGCTTCTTTTTGCTTGTCTATACAAAAATAATATCAATAAAAGAAAAGTGATGACGTAATCAAACTAAGAACTTACAATCATGTGTAAAGTAAACGATGGGCAAATAATAGTTTCCAATTATGACTTGATTTAATGTGAAAAGTAAATTCTCAAAAAGTTCATTGAATTAATACTTCAATTTGACATTTTTTTGGGAACTAATTTTAAGAATCTAATAACATACTAACACAAAATTTTGTTAAGATATTTAGTGATTTTTTTAAATTATAATGTTTAAAATTTATTTTAAATAATTTGACTTGGGACTATTATTTTAACCAAAGTTTGTATTTATAAATTTATCTATAACTAGTTAAGTAATTCTCATTAGATTAATAAAAACTAATATTTACAAAATCACTCGAGGATTCTACTTATTGTACCCAAAAAAACAATTATATGCAAAATTTAAGAGTAAAGGAATCTTTTAAGTTATAAAAAAGTTTAATGGGAGTTATATAATTAAACCTAATCTGTGTTTCATTCTCAATTAACTTAGAATGAGAACTTAATCATGTGCAAAATAATTAAGTTAAAAATCATTAATATAAAATATAAGTACTAGAAATAAGAATAATGAATATAAACTAAATGAATCTATTTACTAAAAATAGATAAATATACAAAATAAAATACTTTGTGAAACAAAAATAATTGGATTAAATAGGGACCCATTTTTAGTTCACCATTGCCGTTCGAGCTCCTAATACAAACACTTAAAAAGGACTTGGTTGAAACGTGCAGCCATTCAGTTATCAATCTTTTTCGCCTCTCTGAAGATCCCCATCTGTCTGTTTTTATTCCTCCTAGATTATTTAAGCATATCACTTTCTTTATTGTCTTTCTTCTTCTTCAGAAGTTACATTTTTACTCTCCCTGCACACCTACAAAGTAACATCTTCTGTTCACTTTGGTTTTCCTTTTACTTCCTTGACAGGTAATCTAAGAACCGACCGGCCTCCGCGTTAAAGCTAGTTAACCGCATACATACCCAAGCATTCAAATCTAAGCCTCTCCCAAAAAGTCACAGCTCTCTATCTCTTTCTCTCTCTGTTCCTTTTTATATAGTTCAATTCACAACCCTACGAACAAGCCCACAGACATTCTCACTCCTTGAGAAAAAAGAAAATATGCAAATTCATTTGCACTCTATTGCTCCTCTCTGCTTCACCTTCCTCTGTACTCTGTTTTTGCTAAATGTAAGCCCGTGTACTCTGCTTTTAGTTCCCCGCAACACTTCTCTCATCTTTTTGTATGGTTTGCACATCAAGTTCTAATCTTTATTGTTTATTTGTATTTGTTACTTGACAATGCAGGTGGGTTATGTCAGCTCCGACGAACCACAGTCACCGGCGGAGAACCCATTCACACCAAAAGCTTCTCTGCTCCGCTACTGGAACAAGGAGATCCGCAACAGCTTACCCAAATCTCAATTCCTCCTCTCGAAAGTCTCGCCGATGAGTGCGGTGGACACTGCCACTTTCTCCAAACTCGTCGCCCAAAATGCCCTCTCGACGCAGCTCCCGGCCTTTTGCTCCGCGGCTAAACTTTTCTGCTTTCCCGATTTGTCGCCGAGTTTAGAAAAACACGATAAAGACGCGAACTTTGCAGTGTACCAAAACCAAAACTTCTCCAGCTACGGCAATGACCGTGCCGGAGGACTCGACTCATTCAAGAACTATTCCGACGGCGAAAACACCCCACTTGACTCTTTCCGGCGATACAGCCGCAACGCCGCGGGGCACAATGATAAATTTGCCAATTATGCCCCGGATTCCAATGTTGTAGACCAGAGCTTCAACACTTATGGCACTGGAGCCACAGGTGGGGTTGGTGAATTCAAGGGGTACAATGAGGGAGTGAACGTCCCAAATCTCCGGTTCACTACCTATGCGGATGACGGCAACAGAAGGGCGCACTCGTTCTCCTCTTATACGGGCGATGCTAACTCCGGCAGTGAGACGTTTGCTAGTTATGGGAAGAATGGCAACGGTGTCCCTAGCGATTTTAGTAGATATGGAGAAAACTCTAATGTAATGGGGTCTGGTTTTTCTAATTATGGTGAGACTGCTAATGGAGCTAGTGACACGTTCAAGTTGTATGGGACTAATGGGAATGTTCCTGAAAAAGTTTTCAGGAACTATGGTGCTGGAGGAAACTCAGGTGCTGAGAGCTTTGCGAGTTACAGGGATCAGGCCAACGTTGGGGATGACTCCTTTGAGTCTTATGGAAAGAAATCTAATGCAGAGACGATTAATTTTGCGAATTATGGGAAGTCTTTCAATGAAGGGACTGATAAGTTTTCTGGGTATGGTCAGGGTTCTCAGGGACAGCAGATTGGATTCAAGATCTATGGAGTTAACAACACTTTCAAAGATTATGCGAAAAAGGGTGTGTCCTTTGCTAAGTACACTAACATTAGCAGTGAAACTGGTTCGATGAAGAAGGTGAGTGGCACTGTAGTAAATAAGTGGGTTGAACCGGGCAAATTTTTCCGCGAGTCAATGCTCAAGAAGGGTACGGTCATGCCTATGCCGGACATTAGAGATAAAATGCCTAAAAGGTCGTTTCTGCCCCGGACCATCACGTCGAAACTACCGTTCTCTACCTCTAAGATATCGCAGCTGAAGCAAATATTTCGTGCTGGTGATAATTCAAGCATGGAGAGCATTATGTTGAACGCCATTAACGAGTGCGAGAGAGCACCAAGTGCTGGTGAGACCAAGCGTTGCGTTGGCTCTGCGGAGGACTTAATCGACTTTGCCACCTCCGTTTTGGGCCGTAACGTAGTGGTCCGTACGACGGAGAACGTCAAGGGATCAAAGACAAACGTCATGGTTGGTTCCATCAGAGGTATCAACGGCGGGAAGATCACAAAGTCAGTGTCTTGTCACCAGAGTTTGTATCCTTATTTACTGTACTACTGCCACTCAGTTCCAAAGGTTCGGGTCTATGAAGCGGACATTTTGGATCCGAAAAATAAGAGTAAGATCAATCATGGTGTTGCCATTTGTCACATTGATACGTCAGCGTGGAGCCCCACCCATGGAGCTTTTCTGGCATTGGGTTCGGGTCCGGGTCGGATCGAGGTTTGCCACTGGATTTTTGAGAATGATATGACTTGGACTCTGGCAGATGAATAAGGTCTGGTTGGGTGCGTTTTATGATTTGGGTTCGAACCTTTTAGCTAAAACAAGTTAGCTGCTGGCTGGAACTCATACTGATTAAATTGGTCTTTTGTTTGGATTTGTGATAATTTTCAAGATAGGGGATAAGTTTGTTTAAACTTTTGGAAGAAAGTTATTGTTACTATTATCAAATATAAAAAAAAAATTTCTCATTGATAAATCAATCAGCTATGTATGCAAGGCAAGACAGAATGTTGTTACTTGCCATATATTTCAAGATTAGTTGGGATTGAAACTGACCAGAACCTAAAAGGGTCTTGTCTTGTTCTTTTAAAGAAGATTTTGACCTCATAAATTATTCTCGTTTGGTTCCAGCAAGGTTGAGTTTCACAACCTAGTGGGGGCATATGATCATTACACCGTTTTCCTTTGGTTCCAGCAAAGCTCACTATGACAACGTGCTTTGGGGGTGGAGGGACAGAGTTTCTTGCATTCGAGGTCTTGGGTTTGAATTTTGGGCTACGGGCAGGAGCTTTTTGCGCTAAGAACTCTTGACTAGCTGGCTTTCTCGGATCACATTAATAAGGCGACCGTTACCCAATAACAATCTTTAATTGTCCCGTTCTAACTTAGGATTCATATTCATATATAGTTTTTAAAACATGGTCTTGTATAAAATTACATGTCCCACGTTCCTAATAAATTTCCAAGTGTGAGTAGGAATCTCACGTTGAAAAGAGAAGGAATTAGTGAAAGACATATAAGAGGAAAGGACCCATAAATTTAATGCCTTGAGATTTTGGGTTGAAGTATGGTGTTAAAGTCCACGAATATGTTTCATCACTAAATCCATGATGTAAATCTCTCATGAAAGTGGGTTTTCCAGATCCAACAAGTAATATCAGAGCCAATAACTCAGCAAAAGACGAGTACAAAGACAACAATCGAATCATGTAGTTGCCTCTCCATGAAAAAGAGTAAGGAGATTCTTGGTAGACCTAAACCAGCGGAATAGAAAGGGCTCCTAATAATGCTATATATTCGAGCTGCTAAAAAAAAAGGCAGAAAAAGGCTTCTCCTCAAATAGAGCCAAAATCTATTGTAAAAGTTTATATTTGAAAGAGAGATTGTTAGGATGTCAAGTGTGAGTAGAAATTTCATATTAGAAAGAGATAGAACTAGTAAAAGACATATAAGTAGAAAAGACCTATAAACTTAATACTTTAAAATTTTAAATTGAAATGTGATGTCAAAACCCACAAACATATTTCATCACTACGTTCATAATGTAGATCTCTCGTAAAAGTGAGCTTTCTAGTTCCAACGGTTCAAGCCAAGAGGCAACAGACAGAATTCTGAAGCATACATAACATCAACTTCCTTTTTCACGGATTCTAGACTAAAACCCACAAGCCATATAGCAAGGCAATTGGATTATGTTAATGTACAATGTAGAACCATGTGGCTAAAAACAAAGATGAGGTGGTCCATAGTTGCATCCTATTTGTGCAGCTGAAGTTCATGGAAAAGGTCAAGAGACAGCCTGTGTTTGCTATCTTTAGTTTAATGAGAACGCATTACCAGTGGTCACTTGTCGATATAGGAGCAGAAGTTTTGATGGGTTACCGGTGATTTTGTTGGGTTTTAGTGAACTAGCACAACCTCTCACGATACATGGTTTTATATTGGAAAAGTTTGACAGGGTTTCATGTTCTGTTATATTTTCCATTCCAGGTATCACATAGCTACTTAGCTTTGTTCACGATTTGAGCCGTGAGACTAGCTCCTCCAGAGATAAAAACTATTCTAATGGGCTAATACGTCTCCGGATGTTATGGAGCTAAACGACTAAAATTGTTCAAATTTGTCAATATTATACTCCCACCGTGTAGCCACAGTATTACAGTTGCATTACATTACAGCAGATAATAAGGAGACCATTAAAGGCAAAAGGTTGTTACCAAGTGTGTTATAGCCAAAAATCGTATTCACATAAATGCATTACCTTTGTCTACGAATCATTTCTAATAATCTTATCTGGATCGCAATTTCTAAGTTTGTCTTTACGAATAGAATAATTCGTCTATACAAAATGGTAAAGCACTAATTTATTTGTTATCCCTACGAGAACCTATTGCGTCATTATGGAGTAATCATTTGGAATGTGGACATACAATAAAGAGCAAGTGGCTGTATCACAATTAACTATTAAAAATTGAAAATCTCTGTATTGCCAAAAGTAACAGCCATTGCAGTCGGCTTCCCTATATCAGGATTGAAATTCAGCAATTTGGTTTTTCAGGCCTGGTCTAATTGGAGTGTGGGAGTTTTTCAAAGAGTTTAAAAATATTATTTAATGCGCATTTAAATAATATGGTTCTGAATTCTCTATAATACTAGCTGTCCTGGAACGGCGAGTTTGATATCATCAAATAGGTAGTGGACTGGCTTCAAATCAAGTGTGCAATCATGCCTCCGATCCGAAATGTTGTTGTCTAATGTTTGCCACAGTTTTATGACAGCGTACAATATTGGTCACCAAGCATTGAATGTGAAAGAGATGGCAGGTGCAGTGATGGGCCTATTCGGGTAAACTATCATCTGATCCCATTGCTTTACTTGTGCCTGAATGTTGTTATAGACTTAACTATAGTTGTCATGCATGTACATGTACGCGTATTAATTGTTTCTTTCTAGAATCTCGCTTGGTTGTAAGGTCATTTGAATTTTTGCTCTTCCCTTTTTCTTAACAGCATACTAAATTTCTTTTATATATGTATTATTGTCCATTTTGATCACCAGTGCTTGTATCATCATCTTTTGCGTCATTTTACTGTATTAATACTGAGACCCATCAACAATTCGCTTCTTGCTACATTAATAACGAAAATATTGACGGGAAAGGCCAAAACTCGTCATTTATTAAGCCGTTAGCTGTGCATTTTGATAAATTCATCGAGAGAAAAAAATTAGAGTTTGCCGGTCGGAACACGGCAACGAAAGCGAAAGGGCACTGGTAGCTGCCGATAGAATTTAATTCCCTTAAAACTATCACTAATCATATAAATAATCATGTCAAATTATCAAAAAAAATTAGATTACTCGCAGAAGCATACCTAAATTCATAAGAACAACGTGATTCTTAAATCTTACAAATATTCATCTTCCAAATCAATATAGACGTTTGTTTTTTCTTAAAAAATCGACTATTTTTTCACTGATGTTATTTCAGAAAAGACAGTCATTCTTATAACTTTAGGATCAAAACCCTAACTCTTTAAATAATATGTCTTATTTTTATTTTAACTCATCATAAAATAGAAATAAGACTTTTGGGTTTCTACATATTAAAGTCCATATTTTATTAGATGTTATATAGCCCGAAGCATTTAACCTTAATAGATTACTTTAAATAGGTTTAACTTTATGATAACTCATAATATACAATTAATTCACATATATACACGTTGGATTAATTCCAACAATCTCCAGCTTGGGTCATATATATATATATATATATATCATGTCATAATTTTATAACCTCAAATTTTGTTATCACTATCAAATACATCTTTAATCAATCTCGTTCATCAATTATAATAACATAGGATCAAAACGGTTTTCATTATACAAATATCATAACTAAACCCATCAATGGTCACTTTGCCAACATAATTGAACAATATAGATCAAGCATGGATGCGTAGCATGGAATTTATATGTTATGATTTTAACATGCCTACTTCCAACCGGTCCAAATTCCTTATTCCTTAGTGAGATCAACCAAATAAACTTTAAGGTTCAAATAAATCATAAAAGTGTCTATAACTAAAAATTATTCAAAATAGCAAACCCCCACTAAAATGACATATCTTCAATAGATACAACACTCATATGAGCGACATGCTAATGAAAAACCTTGGGTGGTAATCCTTTAGTGGGCAAATCCGCAACCATGAAATTTGTCCCAATATGTTCAATAGACATTTGACCATGTTGAACTCTTTCTTTGACAACCAGAAACTTGAGGTCGATATGCTTTGACTTCGTTGAGCTCCTGTTATTGTTAGAGTATAGCACTGCTGACTTATTGTCACAAAATAACTTTAATGGTCTTCCAATACCATCTACAATGCGTAACTCGGTGATAAAATTCCGTAGTGAAAGGAGTTATGAGTTTCTGCTTAGCATTCTTCCAGGAAATAGCTCCTCCAACTAGTAGGTAATCACTACAAGAAATTAATACAATTCACGACGTTTTATTGATCAAACGTCACGAATTGTAAAAGCTTTTGTTGACGTTTAAAAAACATCACGAAAAGTTCAACTTTTTAACATTTTTTGCAACGTTTTTATAGAAAAACGTCGCAAATTAAAAATTGCCACGTTTTGTCAAATAAAACGTCGCCTTTTGTTTACGCAGCTATCCCGGTATGCAGCTGATCTGATGTTGAGTGAGGCGGCTAGGTGCCGTAGGTTCGAGTCGGGTTTGCATTTGGCTATCCGAGAGAAGGTAGTTGTTCAGAACTTTTGTGAGTTTCAGCAG
>JANZXV010000003.1:9840149-9856982 GCA_027576455.1 Erythroxylum roigii
AAGAACGCAGGTGCGGCGAAGGGAACTAGGAGAGACTGCGCGCGGGAGAGGAAAAAAAGAGAGGGGTAGGTTTAAAACATATCCGACGTTTTTGCCGACAACATTACCGACCGAATTTTCTGTCGGTAAATAACCTCCACTTAAGTTCTGCGACGAAATATTGATCCGTCGCAACTTCTATACTATCAACCAACTTCGCAGATGGAACCATTTTTTCGGTCGGTATTTCCAACGGCTTTAATACCGTCGGTAATAATCCGTCGGTAATAATCCGTCGCAATTCACCATTTTCCTTATAGTGGTATAATTAAAATTGTTTGTATATTGAATTGATTAATTATTTCATGACTTGTTTAAATTCTAAAATGATAATTATTAAGACATAGGAATAAATATTTCTATTTTAAGTTAATAGCTTGATACATTTTACAACAATTGAATATTCACACAAAAACAAACACTACAACAAGAATGACCTTTGGCTACGAAAAAAATCGTAGCTAAAACATTAACGATGATTTATATTCGTCGTCAAAGATGTCACCAAATTCTTGTGACTAAAAACTATAGGCGACATTTTATGCTAATCGTCGCTAAAAGATATTGCTTACGGTTTATTTTCGTAGAGAAAAACCTTTAGCGGCAGTTTAAGAAATCATCGCCAATGCCTTTTGGCTACGCTTCTTTTTTGTAACGAAATACTATTAGCTACGTTTTCAAAATCGTAGCCAAAAAGTTTTAGCCACATTTTCAAAAACATAGCTAAATGTTTTTAGCTACGTTTTATAAAACGTAGTCAAATGCTTTTAGTTATATTTTAACCAAATGTTACACATTGTTGCGATAAATTATTTGTTATATTTTTAATCCTTACTGTTAAACAATATATTTTGTATATAATGTATCAATATATTTTTTTATTATAAATTTATTATACAAATAAATTGTATAAAAATATTATTAATTAAAAATTGAAGCATTATATATAAAAAGTAAAATGTCATTAAATTATACCAAAAAATTCTTTGTATACAAAATTTTAATTACAATTTTAACAATTCTTATAGATAAAATAATGAATAAATAAGCTAATTTACAAATTATAAATGTTCAGAGTCATTAGAGAGTTGTCTTTGATTGAGTAAATAAATGGAACTTCACACTTCGATTAGGCATAAACTCATATATGAGTAGTAATGTGCACACACGGAAAGAGCAAAGAGGAATTGTGTGAAACTCCTTAATGTGATAATGGAAGAGTTGACTTTGATGGAAAACCACGGAATTGAAGGAGTGAAAAGTTTGAATTCAAAGAAACAAGAAGACAGTAGATTTGAATTAACCAAAATTAAATCTGATACGCAATGTTTCAAATTTACCTACTAGACCTCACGAAGAACTTGTCTCGAACAACCTAGATAACAGGTAAAGAACAAACCAAGAAAGTTGTTTAGGATCAAAATCACGTCACAATCTAATTCAGTTGATAAGTGATGTTTAATTCCTAAGTTGAAAAGAACAAGAAGGGTTTTTCCTCTCAACATGGCCCTCGGCACACAAGAAAATAATATGATCAAAGTTGTGCTCTAAAACCCTGAAACATAAGTATTTATATCTAGGCTTAATGCTAAAAGACTTGGGCTTCAAATATATGGAAGCCCAAAATATAAGTAAGTCCAAAATAGATCATATATAAGCATGCGCCTAAAGGTCTGGTCTCATTTAGGTGCCAAGTCTGGTCATAAGCGTACCTCCTCTTGGGCTTCAAATGACGAAGAGTAGCCCAACACAATGGTCTTCAAGCCCCAAAAGAATCCGGTCTAAAAATTTGAGACAAGTGGATCAATTTGGGTTGTGATCCAACTAGCTCTCCTCTAATAGGCTTGGCTAACTCCATCCTCTCCATAAGTTGGCCCACATGTGTATATAAGGCCTCCTTAAGCCTCTTGGCCTTAGCTCTGGTCGTGGTCCCAGCTGGCATAGCTAGCTCTCTCCCTTGGGCTCCCTCTGATATGCGCCTATTGCGGTGATTCATGGCCCTGCTCACATCAGTCCCTCCCTCTTCAAGAAGATTCGTCCTCGAATCTAAATCCATATCAAAATGAGAAAGGTCAACAACATTAAAGGTAGTAGAAACATTGTACTCACCTGACAGATTAATCTTGTAGGCATTGTCATTGATCCGCTCCAACACCTGAAATGGACCATCACCCCTAGGATCTAACTTGAACTTCCTTTGGGCAAGAAACCGTTCCTTGCTCAGATGCACCCAAACCCAATCACCAAGTTCAAAAGTCACTAGCTTGCGCCCTTTGTTGGCTTGCTTGGCATAAACCTTATTCTTCTCCTCAATGTGTTGTCTTGCCTTCTCATGCAACTCCCTGACCATCTCAGTTTTGCTCTTGCCATCTGTACTAGACAACTCATGCAAGGGTAAAGGCACCAATCCAAAACAATCAAAGGATTAAAATCATAGACTAGCTCAAATGGTGAAAAACCTGTGGTAGAATGCACACATCTATTATATGCAAACTCAATGGATGACAAACAATCACCCCAAGTTTTTAAATTCTTTCCCACAACAGCACGCAATAAAGTACCCAAAGTCTTATTGACAACCTCGGTCTGGCCATCAGTCCGTGGATGACAAGTAGTAAAATAAAACAGTTAACCCTAAAATGACCCATTAATCTAGTACTATGGGCCTTATGCACAAATAAAGCACGCAATGAACAGTTAGGCACACACAGTTGACTACCCCTAAATAAATAGCCCTGATGCCTATAGAATTTCTAAAAGGCAGCATGCTCACAAGCATTATACACAGTAGCAAAATCATCATCAGAAGCATATATATCCTTAAGTTGCTCAAACCTTAACAGTTTATAAGTAAGAGTAGAAACTAAGGAATACCTCCTAGATAGTGCATCGACTACCACATTTTCCTTTCCTTGCTTATACTGTAAGACATAGGGGAATGTCTCCAGAAACTCCACCCAAGTGGTATGTCTCTTGCTCAGCCTGCCCTGTCCCTTAAAGTGCTTCAAGGACTCATGATCCGTCCTGATGACAAACTCTCTAGGATAGAGGTAATGTTGCCACACCTCCAATGCTCTCATAATAGTATACAACTCTTTGTCATAGGTCGGGTAGTTGAGTTGTGCACCACTTAGCTTCTCATTGAAATATAATACTGGTTTGTTTTTCTGCAAAAGCACAGCACATATACCAATCCCAGAAGCATCACGTTCAACTTCAAAAGCCTTATCAAAATTAGGCAAACACAGAATAGGAGTAGAACTTAATTTTTCCTTCAACAATGCAAAGGCATGCTCTTGTTCCTTACCCCAGCAATGGTAAAGAAATCTTTCACAAACTCCAAGCACTGCACACGGAATCAAGTTCTCCCTCATATGTCCCTTTTCTAATAACTCATCCACCTACTTTTGAAGCTCCTTTGTCTCCTCAGGATTACTCCTATAAGCAGGGTAGTTTAAAATTTATGCTCCAGGCACAAAATCAATCTGGTGCTTGATGCCTCTCAAGGGTGGCAGTTCCTTGGGCATCTCTTCAGGAAAAACATCTGAATAATCCTGCAAAAGAGAAGCAAAAACACTAGGCAAAGCATCAATAGGGTTAGTGTCAGAAACTAAACACTCTTTGTTTTTCACCACTACTAGTGCTTTTTTCTCTCCAGTGATACCATAGTATATCACTCTTACCATGTGCGTAGAAACAACCATAAAAGGGATTAATGTAAGTCTAAAGATCTCAACTTATATTGTGAGACATCCTCCAGGTTAAGTGAATCTCTTAATATACCCTTAAGACTCTTGTCTAATTTTTAAGAACTAAATTCAAAGTTTGCTACTTTAGAATTTTACTAGAAAATTATATTTGATATGATCTTATGGGACAATTTTAGGAAAGCAAACTAAATTCAATTCAAGGGAATTGAGAATAAAAGAAGGCCATTTTCTAATTGTTAACTTGCATTAAAAAAAAAGTTAGTATTCAAAGGTGGCTATGGACTTTAAGTAATAAAATTGAATAAATTTATGACACGATAAAACAAATGAGATCAAAGGATATTGAAATGTAAGATATGACTTAAGGCATAGCATACAAAATCTACTCAAAAATCGATTCATTAATTGAGACGTCATATATTCCTAACAAATATATGACTACGTGCCCTGCTTGTATACTGGTCGCATGAGTTATTGGACAACTATGAGAACATGCAAAAATCATATATCAAAACTCTTCATGTGTGAGTAAGAGATGACAACGAATAAACACACTTGATAAGTTTAAGATGTGATCTTTTGTTTGTTAACAGTTAATAATCAGTTAACAAATTGACATTATCTATAAATATGAGATAACGTTTATTTGAAAATATGATGATGGTCTTAAAAAATACCAAAAATATTAAACACACAAATTTATAAGAAACAGGTTACTTTCGGGGGTACCTTAATTGGTGGATCATAATCAAATCCAAGTAAATAATTTGATTCAATTAATATTGCATATGTTTGAAAGATAATATAATTTATCTATGTGTTAGGTAATATTTCTTACGGTCTGTTTGCAACATTCTAGCGAGTTATAGTTAATACATGTAAGAGAGAAAGCATTGAAGATGAGAGGTACCCACACTCATTAAAGGAGGAATTTGGTTTAGTTAGATGCAAACAAACTTCTTACTTAATGGGCCTTAGTCTTACTGTCTTGGGGCTCAGCAACTTATGTCAACTTTGAACCATGATCAGCTCCAAATAAAGACCATATCAATCAAGACAGCTACTTTCACGTTTCAACAAAATGGCTAAAAACATGGCCTAGCCTTTAAATGCAAACTTTAAGGTGGCGCGTCGCGCATAACTGTTGTAGAGAACAGACAATCCAGCGGATGCGATGAAGCCTTCACTATCCCATGACCTGTCAGTCCTCGCAAACGCTCTTTTGCTCTTTATCTTGCCCTGTGAACTTCACGGACGCCATGTGATTATGAGATGTTCTTTGTCATAACTCGGTCAAATTTAAGAACAGAAGAACCAAACATAAAACATCAATGATTATCAGTCTTCACTTTTATCAGTAATGCATATCTGTGCTAATCCAATGATGACCTAAGTACAACTCATATGTGGATCTTTGTAGCATTACATTAGACCCAAAACATTACCGGAACTCGAAAGATCTGTGCTCTCAAGGGCGTCAAAGTTTTTAGCTTTAGGCCCATTTTAATGGAGGTCTCCAAGAGAGAATGGCCTTCTTCCGCGGCCCATATTGTGATCCGGTGCTAAACAACACGCTATTTCTCCGACAACGCTGGGGGACAGAAGGGGTTTTTGGTTGTTGAAGAAGACGAACAAATATGGCAGCCAGTGGTGCAAGAAGAACACTCCAGTTTTCTTCAGCCTCTGCTGAAACTTTTTTTTGCCTAGTCAATAACAAAGTCCTTATCTTTGGCTTCAAAAGCTCCTGACTTTAGTGGGCTCTTCACATCCAAACTCTCCTCTGCATCTTGGTTCTCCCTCCACAAGCTCACTTCTTCCAGGTCGGTTTTCAGCATTAATCTTTGGTGTTTATTATTTTTCTCTTATGCTCTTTGGAGGTTCATATCCTTATTTGCTTGTTTTGGTCTTAGTTTAAGATTAAGTCCCAGTTGCAGAGAAATCTAGAGGAAAACTTTTTTTGCTTTCTGGGTTATAATCGTTGACTGGTTATCATTCTTTGGCTAACGTAAGATGGGCCAATCATGTAAAAAAGTTTTGAGAATGAGCAAAACCTGTTGAACCCATCCTTGGATTTTTTGCTCTTATATCCCCTTACTTTACTTAGTGTTTTACTTTTAACCTGATTTTTCACTTCAAATTTGGAATTAAAAATTGTCTCTGATTGTGCTATTCTGTTTTTGGGTATTACCTCATTTGTTCATATGAATTATCGATCCATTTTCTGGTATTAACTTTTGTTCCACGATTGTGAATTTGTTTAGTGACGTCATTATAAAATTTTACAACTTTCAAATCATACGATCAGAATCCTTACTATGGTGATTGAACAGCTTTTTCCCGTGGAGTTGGGTGCTGCTCTGTCTTTAATGCCATTGCATAGTGTTACTGCTTCTGCTTTATTCACTGCATTGCTGTCACTGCAGGAGGATAAATGGGGATGTCTATCAGAGGGTATTATTTCAAACTTTCATCTCTCATTGTTTTGTGGGACCCTATGATTTTTGTTTCGTGAATAATTGGAATAATATGTCTCGCAATATCAAGTAGTAACAGGAGATTTGGACACAGATTGTATTTTGATGATTTTGACTATGTTGTGAGTGCTTTCGGGGCAATATCCTGTATGCCTTGCTTCTTCGTGGCTTTGCTAGGAATCTGAATCAGATTGTTCAAGCTTCCCTGTATCCTTAAAGGCCCTATTTGACACATTTGAATCTGAGTTGACGTGAGATTGTTGATGTAGTAATCAGGAATCAGCTCATGTTGGGAATGTTGGTTTGATCATTAACTAACATGCACATATGACCAGTACAATTGCGTGCTTTTTATTGGAAATTAATATGTTAAAACATTTTATTTTTATCATATGAAATTGTTATATTTGATCGTAGAATTCATTTTGCAACTGCTCAGGACTTTTTAGTGAGAAGTTTTTGGCCTTCTTAGACTAACACTCAGAAAAAAAACCAGCTTGACCTTTTCTTCCACCAGCTGCTGTTACTGTTATTGTTGGTATTTCCTTTTGCAGTGTCCGTGTTTGGTCAGAAATTTCAATCTTACTTAGTTTTAATTTGATCCCTTCACAGGATTTGCAGCACCACTATAACACGGACGATGGTCTCTTTGTTACCAGCATGAGGAGGAGATTTTGCTTCATATTGTCTTTGGACTACTGTGTGATGATAGTTTTCGTCCTGTGATGTTATTCAACTAGATCTTTGAAAGAAATGGCATGATTCAATTTAAGTCTACCTTTTTTCAATTTATAATTGAAAAGAAAAAGATTCAGAACGCCGTAGGTGAGGTGTACAAGCCAGTTTGGGGGAACTGGCTGCCACTGCCACAATTGAGAATGTTGGCAGTTACAAGTTCGCTGCTGAAGTTCATGAGCAATCGATGTGTACATACAGTACGAAGCCACACAAGACAAGGGTTCTTGTTCTTTGAGTTGCAGGCAAGAATGTCATTGGCAGGGAAGTGTTTCGTAACCTTTAAAGCTTCTACTTCTGCAAAAATTGGAGATGGGAAGGAAAATCAATGAGGACCCAATAGCTTAGTTTACCCGTCTGAGTCAACACACCTGATGTGATTTTTTTTTTGTTAACTATTAATGATCAGTTAACAAATTGACATTATCTATACATACGAGATCATGTTTATTTGAAAGATTTGATAATAGTCTTCAGAAGACGCTAAAAATATTAATCGATGTGGATTATAATCCAATGCAAGTGATTTGATTTATACAACTGATGCGTATGTTTGAAAAATTCTATAATTTATCTATCTATATGTTAGATTGATAATTCCTACGTTGGTATTAGAGTATGTTTTTCATATGTATATTAATCATGAATTTTTTTTCGATAAAATTAAAATTGTTTTTTCTGTTGATGATATGCAACTTTTGATTACTACCAAGTTTAGACAACAGAAAAATAGTGATAATTGTATCTAAATTTAATATTACATGGATGTATTATATTGAGTGTGCTTGTTGTGTATGTATATGTATTGAAGTATTCGTTATGAACAATGATTAAAAAATTTAACCAGTTTGATAAATTTAATCGTAAAATTTTTGAACAATTTAATTTTTTAGTTTGGGTTATAGCTTTTTGGTTCGATTTATTTTAATAACTCTTGTTGTTAAAAATTAATTAACTGATCATTTTTTTAAAATTAATAAGTTCTTGTAAATTAAAATAAATTAAATAATTTTTATTTAATAATATTTTTTAATTAACTTCAAATTCTTCTATTGATAATGATAATCTTTTTTAATTACATTTTAAATTCTTTAATTTTAAATTTTAAACTTCTTTCTTTAAAAAATTGGTTATAAACACATAAGTACTTCAAATGAGTGAAAACACATGTATTTTGTGTAATTATATGCATTTTACATTATTAATTACTCTTTGCCTGAATTCCATCTTGGGTGGGAGAATTATACTGTTAACAACAATAGACAGAAACCCTAGACACTTATACATGTCACATAAGACAGAAACTCTAGACACTTATACATATCAGAATTACTTGAACTAACTAATTAAGTTTCATTAAGTTTGTTAGTGAAACTACGTCATTTACGTAAAGAAAATTCCTAAATTAAACTCATTGCAATCGGTTTGTTCTTACATAGAAAGAGGTGCGTAGGGTTGCAAATTGAGATTTCATTCAAATTATTACCCAAACATATTGGGATGTCGCACAACTTTTCTTTGTTTATCTTCCCATGAGAGACTCTTCTCTCACCAACACAACAGCTAGTAACTGTGTTGTTGTCGTTTGTGCTTATAGTGTAGCATTTCACACATTTTCTTTGTTCATCTTCACATGACAAAGTGTTCTCCCACCAACACAATAGGTAGAAACTGTGATGTGGTCTATGTTTGTTCCAGTAATCATTTCACACCATTTTTAGTTGTCTCTTTTGTTGAATATAATTTCTCAATTCTTCTTTGGGTTGTGCATTAAATGTATTTGACGGTGTGAGAATGGTGGGTAACTGACTATGATCATGTGCAATATGGATGGGTTTGGAGATGAATTAATTTTGGTCCATAACTATATGCATCCCTATTTAATAGAAACCATTCAATCATGTCCTAAAATTCATCACATATCCTTTGTTGATGACATAGGTCTTATTTTTACCCTAAACTCCTTTGGAAAATCTCCATTTGAAGAATAAGTGTCCCATTATTTTTTCTTCCCCTTTGTATAGTTAACATTTATTGGACATATTTAGAAACCGCACTCTATCAATGGTGTTTATTCCCTTTTTACTACCAACTATACATGGAAGTAAATTTTAGGAGGCAGGAGCCGGTCCTAAACTATTCTATTCCAAGCATAGATTGCCTCCAGATCTTAATGTATCCTTAAAAGAAATATTGGAGCATTGGCTAGACCTTGAAGTAATTCGTATATACTCATCATTTCTTTTTAGAATGAGGTTTTAAGGAGGAAGGAATTATGCTACTTCATTTGATGCACCATACTATAGATCACCTCTCACCCATGTTTGCACCTTAACATTGCCTTAAATCATATACATCAAAGATTTGCTATATTGGTTTTTACTGTCAAAATCAAATTGTCGTATAAAGTAAAGGTTGATTTCCCATCCCCAATCTTATTTATGTGATCTTCTATAGAGTTCCTCAACTTTAGTTATTGTTTAATAGGTGTGTACTTGCTTAACTCATTTAACACTCAGTTATTCCATCTTGAAAATTTCTCCTTCTACTTCCTCTGTAAATGGTAAGCTTTGCAATTTTAACATTAACTCAAACATTTTAACCTTGTCATCAACAAACTATAATTTGTTCTTATTGATATATTGTTACATCCAATCAAAGGTGTTGCTACTAGAATGATACGTAAATGATCATAATTCGTGGTTTGGAGCAAATCAAATTGACTTATATCTTGAAAGCAACTTTTGAGTAGATAACCTCTCTTTTCAAGCAAATCTAAGTTACTAATTAAAATTTTGTATGATGATATTGCAATAGGATAATCAAATATGAAAAAAATAAAATATATGTAGCTTTCGTTACTTATGCACCTGGTATATATTTGACATGGGAAGAGTGTCAAGGTGTCATTAATGGATTCAAGGATGCTAGTGATTGTTATTTTGATAATGTAGCAGAAGTTGAAAGGATATATTCTCAATTTTGTAGGGAGAAAGCATTTTGTTTACTGGTAAAATAATTTTAAGATATATTTATTGTTATATATGATATTTTAATTGTATTAAATTATAATTAATATTGTAAGTTATATATATATATAATTCAAAATTTGACTATTTATTGCTGCAATTGTAATGAGAAGATGAAGTTACGGATATGAAGTGCTAAGCCTAACATTGGTCAATATTTTTATAAATGCATCAATACATAGTATTTCAATTATTGTTTTTTAACAATGCAATTAGTATAAATTTTTTAATCAATATTTAAATTGAAGGTGTCTTGTAGGTACTTAATATTTGTAAGTAAGATGAAGTTTGTTATTGTCAAAAAATGTCAAACATCTTTTGTGCATTGGGGTAAAAGTCTTGTTCAAAAGATGCATTATTATTCGCAAGAAGAAAGTATATGTAGTAATTTATCATCATGATGCAAATTTTTCATAAGCCTAATATTTGTGTTTATATCTTTATTTTATAGGTCCCATTTTGTTGGGCCCCGATTCCTTTTTCATAATCAATAAGCATGTTTAAATTATTTTGAGGTTTAGATTAATAATTTTAATTTTGGTTGGAATAAATTGAGGATTATTAGGGTGAATCTTATAAGATCTGTTCAGATGACATTAAAATAAGTTCGATTGAGCTAATTTCGTGGTGAGGAATACCTCCCCTGTGAAATGCGCGTCCAGATGTCACGTAGGACGTCGGACACGTGTCGCACCAGGGAGGGGTTCCAACACATTTGATTTCATAGCTTGAGCGTCAAATGTAAATAGGGCAGATACGGAGACATTGTAATAGTTAGAAAAGCAAATGTAACTTTTCCCCCGCCTTTTACAACTACAAGTAGTATGTTTTCTTAAAAGAGTAAGGAAACCATTGAGTATGCAAGTAGTATTTAGTCAATTTAAATTTTTTACTTATCTTTTTACTGAAAACAATTTCATATTGGAACCTTGTTAGAAATAATATAACAAATTTAACTTATCTAGTTTATCTAGTTCATTTCAATGCCAACCTCCAAGTTACAGTGAAACTCTTAAAAAAAGCTTGCAAGACTAGTTTTTAAGTTACAACTTTGGTTTATGCTATTATGAATACAGGTGCCAAGGATGGCAAACTTTTTATTCACACAAAAAGATAAACACACTTAAATTTGATATTCTTTGATTACAATGAGGGAATAGAGTACTGTAATTTGATAATCATGTAAAAAGAAGAAACTTTGCAAAAATTGTAATTTGAAAATCATGAATCATAGAAGCCCCTATATTGAAGGAACGATTTTGATCACAGACTGAGCATGAATTGCCAAGACTCATACTTTTATTCTTTTGTTTTTCTATGTTCATAATGTTCCTCACTGCCTTTCTAGCACTTCAACCAGCAAAACCAACCTAAACTTTTCCATTCCTTCCAATCCTTGAAACACATACCACTATATATTTCTCATCACATTTGACATCCAAACACTTAATATTATGATTATGCAAGAATCAAACTTTTTAATAAATCTAGATCAAACACCAACATTATGACAATTTTATAGCAAAGTACAATTATAGGACATAGTTTAATCATGTTCAAAATGTTCGAACCATAGCAATTTTACAACATAACACTTATATAACAAAGTCAAACCATGTTCAAAATGTTTAAATCATAGCAATTTTACAACATAACACTTATAGAAGAAAGTTAAACCATGTTCAAATTGTTCAAACCATAGCAATTTTAAAACATAACCAGAAGTTGGTATCCAAATTCTCAACCATCTATAATTTGAGATTTTCGAGGAGTAGATCTTTTTACCCCCATTTGATCCTCCTATTAGTTTAAGTTACATTGCCAGTTGTATTTTGGGAAGCTTGAATAGTTGTTGCATTCGGAGATTCTAGCACTTGACATTGACTTTTGCCCATCTACGAAGCATAAAAAATCAAAAAGATAAATATTGCCATCTCCCTTATAATTACATATAAGTAATGTAAATATGTGTTTAAATAACTTGCCATAAAATAGGTATTCCCACTAACTTCCCTAAATGTCACTCTGTATCCTCTAGTTGCCTGTAAAAACAAAAGGAATTACAATGTTATATAAATTAAAGACAAAATAACTTATATATTATAATTAATATTCACTAACCATTCTGTTATCTCTTCTTAAAATAGAAGATGCAACATTTGAGCTTGCTTGTTCCTTTACACTTTCTTACAATTATGCTTGTTTTCTACTATCTTCACAGCAAATGTTTTCTCATTTCCAATCCAGCTAGCATACACTCACAATAGACATTGTGACTCATAAACTGCCTCCATTCTCACACTGAATCTCACCTTTGAAACATCATTTCCATCTATAATTGCATGGTTTCTTATTGCTTCCCTCAACTACATCTCATCTTCGAACTTCATTCCAATTTAAAACTTAAAATCTTTCCTGTCGACTTTTGGATTAAAGACAATGTATTTCTTCTTTAGAATTGATGCTTCGTCATGACTACAAATTGGTGATTGAACTTCATCATCACTATCCTCATATTCATTATTTGCACCATGTGACCTTCCATCTTATCTTATGTTTCTTTGGAATAATCACCTTCTTCATTACACTCCTTTTTACTACCTCTAACCCCATCAAAAACATTGTCGCATTCAAACCCACAATGTACAGTCTTGGCACATCTCTTCTCATATGTTCTTACAACAATATATTTTCATCATTAGTTGCAAGTAAATTGTCATCAACTAAATCAGATCCAAATTCACTAACCTACATAACAATGAAGTCATCATCCTGCTCTAATTGAACTTGGAATAACCCCTCATTATTATCATCAAATTTATTGTGAATATGATAGTCAGATTCTTCACCATCTGTTGCACGATGCTCATAACTACACTCGTAGTAGATTTCAACATTATGATAATTCAAATCTTATATATGTTGGAGCATAGCCAACATATCCTTATCATGGTGTAAGCTTAACTCTTTTAAGCTAATCATCGACTCGTTAGGAAATTTGTAAAACATAGATATTTCTTTATATCATTTATCTTCATAAACTCCTTTTAAGACTAGCATGCTAAGTTCATCAACACCCATATCCTTCTTCCTTTTAATCTTTCCCCCAGCATATGTATTATCATTTCTTTCCATCACCCCATTATAACGAAATTTAAACTTTACCAATAGTTGCAAAATATTGGGCATTTTTAACAATGACTTATAATATAACACATAAGAAGATGGTTATAAATGGAAATATGAACAAAGGTTCAGACTAAATAAAATAAGCTAAGGGAAAGTGTGACTAAGTATAAAATGATACATATTCTAATAGGAAAAAAAGAAGAAACAACTAAGCAGTCTCAATTTGGGATAATTACAAACATTGAAGAGAAGTAAATCATATAAACACTTCAACTCTTGAACAAAATCTAAAATACTTCTTAACTTATTCAAGTTGGAAAGCCTCTGTTTTTACCTTGGAATACTTATTTAGAGTTATCCTAAATTTTCATTTAAATGCCTAATTTACTTAAAGTATATAACTTGATATATTTCAAGTAGTAAATAAACATCTAATTGACATTCATCATATTCTAGTCTACATTTTTTAATGTAATATCCAATGCATACCTTATTGTGTTAAATTCATTAAGTTACGCTCTTATTCAATTTACAAAGAGATTAAACAAACACATACGAAATTTTTAGAGGAAGATATGGAGTCAGATAGAATGAATAAATATTTTGAGCATTGCATTAAATCAACATTGGACATGATAATTCCTACCTCAATTCTTCATTTCATTGCAACTAAAACAAGCTTGACTTTAATTAGTTAAAAGAAATGAAGAAATAGACAACCAGCTTGATTATTAAAACTTGACTCACTAAATTATACTATAGAAAATGATATGCATACTTGTTTTAAGTTATATTTTGGAGTAATTTTTTGTGTTTTATTTATATGTTTATATTAATCAGGTTAATTGTAAAAGGGATTAATAGCATGCTAATTTCCACAACATCATATCTTCACATATTTATTCCATTTTGGAAAAGCTTAATAGGAATTGATGATCTTATCAAGTTAATAAAACTTCAAGGGATGGCTATATAAGTAAATCTTCTAATGTCTTCCTATGTAAAGGGATCTATTAACCCCTTATATAGGTTGTTTAAATGTTGTTGTAATTGTCATTGGACATTTTGAGATTGTTTATATGCCCCATGTACTAATTCTACACATTTCGTTTGTATAATACAATTATCATAAAATATTTTTTTAAGAATAAAATAGAAATTTCATTAACATAAAAAGGTATAAGAATAAGGTTTAAAACAACAAGCTAAGGATCTTAATTCTTAACTAAATTATTCATAAAAAAACAAACCAATTATACTTGGCCTTAAATGCCCATATGATGATGTTTTCCCACTCATTTCCTATGCAAACTTAATCGCACTATTGCATTTTATGTCCTCATACTACAATTGATTAATTATAATTAAAGAATAAATGATTTATACATTATTACTCTTATTACAATATGTCTATAAATATTCCTATTACGCGTTTAAAGAATAAATAATCTTCATACAATATGTATGACACTTGCAATTTAGCTACAAAAGAGAATTATTCCAACTAATTCAACAAAAGATATTATCTAACTGCAAAAAAATTAGATAAAACAAAAAATATAAACAAGACACACCTAAAAATAGCGAGAGGAGTGACAAATGGTATGCAAGAACGAAGATAAGGAAGAACAGATTGGTGCAACAGATTTTGTGATGCAAAGAGAAGCGAATAATGATATACGACAACAAAGATAAGGAAGAGCCTATTGGTCCAATATCGAAGTTAAGGAAGAGCAGGGATTGGTGCAAGAAGGAATTGAGGTTGATGCGAGAACGAATTGAGGAAAGAGAAGCAACATTGGTGAGAGAACTAACTGAGGAAACTTAATTAGGATTTTTATTTACCTAAACGATGTAGTTTCATTAATGATTAATGAAACTTAATTAGTTAATTTAATTAAGTATGACGTGTATAAGTGTTTAGGGTTTCTGTCTTATATGTGTGACTAGCCACATCAGCAATGCTAACATATAATGAAAAAAAAAGTTAAAAATTTAAGCATTTTTTTTATAGTTCGGCTATAATTGAAAAATTAAGTAAAAATTGATTTTTTTTGTAATTAACTCATAAATAAAAGTAGCATTCACTTTGATTTGCAAGTGAAATAGGCAAATTGGAAACCAACGGTTGTTGATTCTTGTAAGATGACCATTTAAACCAAAGAGATTCCACATACCCCACTAAGTCTGGAGGAGAAGAACATGAAAAATGGTAGCACTTGGTTGTGATGAGAGAAATGATAGAGAAATAAAGGGAGAGAGAATTCGTAGAATAAGGACAGAATAATTTGTAGGTAAATTGTTATCCTTTCATTCAGTGCTCAAAGGCTGTATATAGGCAAATGTTTCTGACAACTCAACAACGCAAGAGAAAAATACAATTGAAAACAATTCTAACCGTTTCACAAGCAGACAAATAAGTAAAAAGACTAAAATGTCCCTTAGAATTAATTGACTCATATCACGTGCCAAAACTCGTCCATTCTTGTCAATTTTTATGAACTAAATGTACTTTGCCAAGATCTATCACAGGTACTTTGTGTTCAGTGTACTTCTTACTTTTGTCAATCATAGGTTATTGAATGTGGGTGTTGGTTCATTGCACTCGGTAATGTTTTTTTTTTGGTGCACCCAGGGTATCCACCGACGGAATCAGTGACTAATCCCTTTGCTGCGGGAACATCTCCAACATGGGAGGGCTACAGCTGGCCCAGGAGCTTGCTGCATTCCCAAGGGTAGGATTCGAACCCCCAACCACTTGGTTAAGCGAAGAAGGCATGTACCACCTACGCCAACCCACTGGGTTACTCGGTAATGTTTTGACCACAAAATGAATCACTTTGGTAATGTTTTCATACAACAAAAGTAGTTACTGCTATATAATTACAGCAAGACCAAGGTACGTCCAAGAGCCCCACAACTAGAGCTTTTTAGCTGATGTCAGAAAACAAGTCTTCTGGTATTTAACTTAAGGGATGGCAGTCGAGTCGAGTTCAACTTGATGTCAAGTTAACATGTCAATTTCAAATTGACCAATTTTTTAGTTAGTTTCTGGGTAGAGAATCAATCAATTTTTTAGTTAGTTTCTGGTTGAGTTTTTGGTGTTTTCGATTGGAATGAGTTGGGCTTGAAAACTTGACGTCAAGATGTGTTGCGCCAGCGACACCACATACAGTGCCAGTGATTATCAGGATGTTTAGGCGTGCAACGAATCAGTCATACTAGGATGTGAAATCATAAGCAGCAAAGAAAGCGCCAGAATGAAAACGAAAGTCAAGCAATCCAAACTTCATAGACAAAAATTATAAAGCACGAAGCTAGTAAAAAACTTAGCTAAAGCCATTTAACACGGACATCAAACAAGCAAGACAAATAGCTTAAACACCAAACCAGATAAACAAAAGAGCAAATGAAACCAGTTACAAAGAGAAAGGGTTACCGAAAGGAATATGCCTATATGTGAGCTCTGGGTGACAAATATATATATATATATACACGCAACTGCTTATAGTCTTCTGCTCAAAGTTTTCAGGATCCTCTTAAACTTAAGTTTCTGTTAGCCCCGAATTTTTTTTTAATGATTAATTAAGCATGATTAGATCAAGTAGATTGAATTAGCATTAAGTAAAGTGAAAATAACTAAGTAAGATAGTATTTATGAAATTAGTTGACATGAATTAATGTAGCATTAAATGAGGTTAGTAGCATAAGTTAAAT
>JANZXV010000003.1:9866242-9880025 GCA_027576455.1 Erythroxylum roigii
AATTAGACAACACCTATTTCACAAGAAATCTTAGCCAATCAACTAAAGTTTCATTTGGTTCAAACCTCACCTCATTTGCTTAACCACACAATTAGTTATGATCAAAACAGTGCAATAGGTACAAAACTAAGTTTCCAGCTTTGTTACTCAATTCAATTCCTTTCATTCCCATGTCAATTCTACTTCAATTAGCACTCAATTTACCTTCCTATTCAACCAATCTTTCATCAAACACTTCACTTCAACATAACCTATAAAATTTCAGCATCATACTCAATCATTTTCTTTTAAGTATTAGTCATCTAATATCACAAAAATCACTTCAAACTATGAAATTCAAACACTAATCATCTTCACCTTATTGTTTCTTACACAAACATACCCAACAATTTAAGCCATGTGTGTCTTGACATTAATGCATCATAAATCATATGTAATGAGCAATCACTTCCAATCAATGCAACTAACTATGAATTCATGCATTAAATTCATAAGTAAAGCTTAAACCATATACTTACCTAACTAAGCTTCCAACTCTTCAAGACTCTTAAATTCTCCAACTACCCTACTTCTTCTCCATCCCATGCATCCCATGCATGGTTATCATCAAGGTAAGAAGGTAGAAGGTTTAAGTTTGCAAGCATGTAAGGAAATCACTCAAGTTGGAGGAAAATAGCAAAATCGATGGAGAGACCAAAGAAGAAGAAAGAAGAGAGGGAGTTTCGGATGTGATGAAGAACTTAAGCTATAAACTTGACTTTTCATTCCTTTATCAATGAAGCCACCGAAATTTGCATAGGATAGGAACAACAAAGCATTAAATGGTGTAGGCCAAGTGTACAAAAGGACAAAATAAGCAAAAAGCCAAAATCATGTAATAGGATTTATTAAGAAACCTTAATGAAAATTTGACCCATTCAATTCCAATGGCCCTAATTTTAATCCAAAATAATATACCCAATATTGTAGTACCATTGGACAACCATTTTGATACCAAAAATCAAGCGGTTCGCCACTTGACGATTTTTTTCCGGTCCGGGAATTTTCTCCGGAAAATTACAAAAAAATTTCTAAAATTCCCATAAAAGATAAAACACATAATGGAGCACTCAAAATAATTTTTCAAATACAATTTCCACATTATTCACAATAAAATTCCGTTTAGACCCAATACCGGGAAATAATCATGAATGCATGTACAGTTACTTTCATGTGCACCACTTACACTGTTCACAAATACCAGTATGCAGGAAAATTTTCAATTAGTCCCAATCAATCTCATCTTATTCCAAATTACTATTCTACTCTCTCCGTCGGGGTTGGGATGTTACATAAAAATTGCAAGAGGAGTGATAAATGGTATGCAAGAACGAAGATAAGGAAGAACAGATTGGTGCAACAGATTTTGTGATGTAAAGAGAAGCGAATAATGATTTACGACAACAAAGATAAGGAAGAGCCTATTGGTGCAATATCGAAGTTAAGAAAGAGCAGGGATTGGTGCAAGAAGGAATTGAGGTTGATGCGAGAACGAATTGAGGAAAGATAAGCAACATTGGTGGGAGAACTAACCGAGGAAATTTAATTAGAATTTTTATTTACCTAAACGATGTAGTTTCATTAATGATTAATGAAAATTAATTAGTTAATTTTATATATGTGACTAGCCACATCAGCAATGCTAACATATAATTAAAAAAAAGTTAAAAATTTGGGCATTTGTTTTTTTATAGTTCGGGCTATAATTGCAAAATTAAGTAAAATTTGATTTTTTTGTAATTAACTCATAAATAAAAGTAGCATTCACTTTGATTTGCAAGTGAAACAGGCAAATTGGAAACCAGCGGTTGTTGATTCTTGTAAGATGACCATTCAAATCAAAGGGATTCCACACACCCCACTTAGTCTGGAGGAGAAGAACATGAAGAATCATGATTCATGAACAAGCCCACTGCAAGCAGCATATGATATCAAACATATCAAAACAATCCGTAACAGGGGAGTTTTAAGGAGAACAGGACCCAATCAATAAATGAGATTTTTGGAGTGTTCATGTAAAGGAAATAAATAATAATGAAGTCTTAATTTATTTTATTTAAAAGAAGATAAAAAAATAATTTCATGCCGTAAATAAAAAAGATGTTATATTATATTTTATTTGCTTACGTAGTTACTTAAATCTTACACAGAATTTATAAATTCGTAGAATTTAAAAATATGTTAAAAAGTAAAATAGGTAGCGAGATTTTATCTTTGATTAATTCATAGAAGGGAAGCTAAAAAGATTTTTCAAGAAATGAGTTCAATAAAACAAAAAATTTGAATAATCGAATATTCATATATTTTAAATGACAAATAAAATTTTATTATTAATTAAAGGAAAGAATTTTTTATATTGGATAAAAATAACTCTCAATTGATCCCAAATAATTTTAAAAGTATATATGGTAACCCTAAATTAAAGGACAAGAGACATTTACATCCCTTGTAGTTTAAGAAATCTTCGAAAAATTTTATAATCTTTAAAATTCTCCATTAAAAAATCCAAATTTCAGCTTTAAATAAAAAAAACTCTTTGTTAGACTTTAGTTAAAAAAACAATAAAATACATACCTTGCGAATATTACACTTGTACTATTTAAATGTTATTCACATGAAATTTAACTTAGCTATTAAGATCAAATCCATCTAATTAAATTTGATTCAAACTAATAATTTATTAATAATTATCTTAAATTATTAAATTAAATTAAATTAGTTTGGACCAAGTTTAAGAGCTAATTTGAGATATTATATTAATGACATATGATTATTCTATATCTAACGCCTATACTGTATGTGTTTCGTCGTTATATTTTAACTAAAGTCTAAAAAAGGGACCTTTCTAGAGATCTGAAAATTAAAAAAAAATTCAAGAAGTTTTAACATTAGGAGTTTTCCCAAGGTTTCTTAAACTACAGAGAAGATTTATATGTTTTACCCTAAATTAAGTAAGAGTAGTTGAAAATTCTAATGATTTTTATACACTTAAGCTCAAATTAAATGAGTTAAAAAATTGAAATAATTCATCCTTCAATGGGTTAAATTAAATTTAAGAAAACTCAAAAATATTTAAAAAGTAAAAAGCCTTGTCCCAACAAATTGACTTAATAGGGAATTGGGCCTAGGCCTATTTTTTAAAAAATAGTTCACCTATTTTTTAAAAAATATTACAACTTGTTTGTCAAGTTTTGGATCACGTTAGAGGTTGTTGATGTTTTGGTTGTTCCAAAATTTGAAAACGTTACTAACGTTTCATGGACGCAACGTCGATCGTTTTATTATAACAACGTTTCTTATATTCATGTCTTTTAATTGCCATTATTATTACACCTCTAACATTCTTCTTTTTTTAGTATATATATATATACCTATTGTGTGTTGGTTTTTCAATACACAGGCATAGAAGGTGTTAATCCTAGAATCGATCAGATCACATGATTATAACATCTGAAAACTAACATCATTGTTCTTGTCTTACAACGCCTTAATTTGTGACTTAAGCTAATGATTTTTTACAACGCCTTAATTTCAGACAAGTCGTTCCAAACATCTAAATGTAGTCTTTTTCGTGCATGTGGAAACTATTTGTCTAGCTACCAGTAACGTGATTCAAGCCAAGGGTATAAAAGTTGTTAAATGACATCAACATGCATGATGCACCTACTGTTAGGTCATGTTGTTCGAGAAGCAGAGGTGGACTAGTGCTATGGTGGCTGTCCTCTTGTTTTGATAATTGAGTACAAAACAAAGACTCGGCATGCACACCCTGTATTAGAAACTGCCGTCGCCAATAGTTTGGGTTGGGTTTTTAATTTATTGACGAATTATTGTTAAAATAATATAACCGAATTAATTTGATAAATTTAAATCCTTTAAAGTAAGTTACGTTGTACTCGTCAATCTAACAAAACAATAACATCTCAATAAAAATATAAGCCATGAATATTTAATTAAATTGGCCAATTAATTCACCTATCCGATAATACTACTGTATGTTACCACAATTTATAATTTGGATGTATTTTTCGTAATTACACCACGCTATTTCACGATAATATATGTATTGTGGGGTCACTAAAATACTATGCTGATAAAGAATGAGGTATGCCTAAGCCTAATGTAGGAATGAAAGAAGACAATTAATTTCGGCGCGCAGAGTCACCAAAAGCTGTAATTGCAACGTGAAAATATTAAGTCCTATGCAGACCAAGAAAAATTATCAAGAAGATACAAATGTGAAGATGAGCATTCGGTTGTAAGCATCAATCTATCGCAATGTTTCATTGTAACAAGTGGAGTGCAATGAGAAAAGAGATAATGTAAGGTACATACAGAGATGGGAGTCCGCGGCGTTTCTCTTAGCGTCAGAGAAGACGGTGTACTGCTAAGAGGGTGCTAGCTAGGATCCCTAAGACGGTGAGAATTGAGAAGCATGGTTGTACAGCTGCCCCCCGACCAAAAAATATGGAGTAAACACGGGGATTAAAAGTCAACAAAGGAGGCTAAAGGCTGGCCCCTACGTCAATCTAATTCCTATAATGATCAATCAAGTGGGCAGAGGTGAGGCAAGTGTCCGCATAATTGAACATGCCCGGAGATGGAGAAGAAATATAACCTGGCCTTGAAATGAGGATAATCAATGGGAAAGCTCAACCCAACGACGGCTGCCTCTATTTACGTTAAATAGTAACAGAAAAAACTTACAAGCTAAAAAATGACTTGATTAAGGGGTACAAAATAGTGCCTTTTGGACGAAGTTGCCCACCCCTATTATTCCATCTCAACGATGTCAAATAATTATTTTAGGGGGAAAAATATTTTATTAATTTGTATAACTACGTAGTTCATATTATGCCACACTACAACAAAAAGTGACATTTAACTACGTTTTATTTAGTGATGATTTAAAAATCGTCCCTAAAAATTAATTTTTGATGAAGATTGAATAACGTTGTCAAAAGCTTACATTTTTGTAATAGTTTACAAAATCATCACTAAATGCAAGTCTTTGCGACGTTTTATTGGAATTGATTTAGCATTTTTATGGCTTTGTAAATCATAGCAAAAAAGTATGACTTTTGGTGACAAAATTTTTAAAACATTGCCAAAAATGTAAATAACAAAATCACCCTTTTATTTATAATTATGAATTTACTAACTTTGACTTGATCATTTTATGACTAAACATCATAGTTGAGAAAATTCAAATATAATATTATTGATAATGATTCTAAGTGTAATTAATTTATGAAACTATAAACTCAACATTAATTAATATTACATAAATTTATACTTTTTATTTTTATCTTTTAAATTATATGATTTTGACAATTTTATATGATGTCAAAAAATTTTAACATTAAGTTTGTAATAGAATGATATATGATTTTTATAGAAAAAACAATAAATATTGATTTGTGGTGAGTAATATAATATAATGATATATGGTAAGTAATAGGAGATTTTAATTTGAAGTTAAACAATTCTTACAGACAAAATAATAAATAAAGTTTTATGCCTATTCCTTCGAAAAGAAAACAATAATTATTTTTCTGAATTCTAAGTGACATGAGACTCGATAGATAAAGTAAAGGAGTTTCTTATATTTGGATTTCCAAGAAAGCTCCTTGCATGTTTGAAAGACATCAATTGGAACAATAAAAAATCTTCCCCCAGGAGTTAGTTCACTGCTACCCTCTTCCAATAACATCTTAACTTTGACTAAACTAGCAGAAGATACAGTGAATGACTTTCCTAATGTAGCATGGGTCACTGAATTAGATGAACATAAACCATACATTTCACCTAAGGAACAAATAGTATATAACAATCAAAGCTAAATCAAGAGGTATAAGGAACCCAAATTTGAACACATGCATACCTGATTGAATGAATGACTCCATCGTCACAATGAACAGCCATTGTTTTTTTGTAATCGATGACTATTCCAAAACAAGAGATTTTCCTAATCCTGTACGGACTATCGGGACAACCTTGTTGCCTCCATTTTCATCTTTTTTCTCTTGAAAATTTGAGGAAGTTTTATATAACACATAGTATATACAATCAGACGTTCATCTAATAGCTTCCTAACAAAAGATTAGATGCAGATAATAAAGAAAGAGGGCTAATTCAGATGATACTAAAAACTTTAAAAAACAAGATCGACCATTAAAGGTAAGGGGTGATTAGATTTTGATGAGAAGATTTTTTGTGCATCGATTTGTTTTTCATCAGGGAGAATTTTGCCACATTCCTCCCATCGGAGTTCATTTATGCCATCGAGAACTAGTCATCACGTTGAAATTTCGCAATGAATTTATGCTAATAGTTTTATTATGAAAAGTGAATAGCAACAAAAGCAAGTTATAAATATAATTAATATACAAAATATTCACAGAAGCAAAGATTATCATAAATTAATTTTTTAACCATTCAAAAATCCCATGCATAAACACATTCTACGTTTTCCACTCACCATTAAAGACAAATAAAACTCAAAGCACATGCCAAAGATTAATAAGTGATCTAACTTCTTTAAGAATAGAAGACTTCTTATTTGACTGTTCTTTTCACATTTGACACACTTCTAAGATTATTAATGGACATCAATAAGTCAATGTAATTCATTGAAGTTGAGTTTATAACCTATTGAAATAAGAAAAGAAAGTTTGTATTACACACAATATTTGTATTTTTATACATTGTTTGTTCCTAACATAAGTCACAACCTACAAATCTGTTACAACATTCTAGCAATGTTAATTTTGTGATATATTAAATGAGGCAACTTCATATGACAAGGTTCAGAATATTAGCTATGTATGTACTATGTTTAGGGGATGCAAAATTAAATGTGCTTTCCTCTAAAGCCACTATTACAACAAAAATAACACCCTTATTAGATATGAAGAGAGCTATAGTTATGGAATTGAAAATGGAACGAAGTACAGAAACAGGAAGGTAACTGTAGGTAATCAATAAGATGCAGAAATCACACAGAAAACACATGTAAGAAATCCAAGTAGATGAACAGACTTACCTGAAGTGTTCAATGAAGATTGGGGATCGAAGCTGTCTCTCCAAAATAAGACCCTATGATCTCTAACTACTAGTTAGAAATTTGGATTAAGCAAGAAGACATTAAGTTAGTACAAAAGAATCAAGAAACTTCATACCTCGCGGTTAGCTTGCACCTGGGATGGGAGTGATCTTTGACTCCTCCAAGAGAAAGCTAATTACTACCTATTGCAGAACAACGACCAAAGGTAAAAAGAAGAAGAAAAGGTGAGAAGTATGACAGAGGAACCCATACCTGACAACTTGACCAGCTTAGAGAAGAAGATTGTCTTCGAGGGTTCAACCCTACTTAGGAAGCATCTAGAGCCTCTTTTGGCGTGGGAGGTTTTCAATTTGTGTCCTCTCTTTGGGTAATTAGGTTTTCAGTTTCATAAATCGACATGGTTTTCACTTGACCTTTAACGACAAATACAAAAATCATCACAAAAACTACGACAATTTTTATAATTCGTCACCATGCCCTGTTCCTATATATGACACTCTATATATTATAGAAATTATATATAATATATAAATTCTATATAACATTGTAGAATTTATATATAATAAATAGAGAATTATGATTAAATAGACTAATATATTACATAAGTAAGATATGACAAAATTTATCTATTATCTATACATTCATAAATCATTATACTAATTACAATTATTATCTATATATTCATATAACATTATATTAATTACCATATATAATTATATTTATTCCAATATAATTAATAAATAATTACAATATATAAAAATGAAAATCAATATTAAATATTAGCATCATATTCTTAAAAATCAAATTTAATAGTATTGACAATGATTGTAAGTCTTAAAATAAATTTATCTAACAACAATGTCATTTCAAAAATTTATAAAACTAAAAACACAAAATTAATTTTTATTACATAAATTTATACTTTTTATTTATCTCTTTTAATATAGATGATTTGAAAATTTTATGTGGTGTCACAAAAGTCTTTTTGACATATATAAATTCTATACTATTTTATAGAAAATATATATTACAAAAAACTTGTTATATATAGATATATATTCCCTTTTGTATTTTTTACAAAGAAGTTGTTTTTGTGACTTGAACTTGTGACCTTATGGTTACACACACACACACACACACACAGAAGAAAAGAATTGGCAATGATTTAATACTTCCTTTAGCAACACTTCTACGAAAACGTTACCTAAAGATTAGCACTTTGGTGACAGTTTTAGTAAATTATTGTCTCTAGGCTTAAAGAAGTGTTTCAACCTTTGATAATTTTTCTTATAGTGCTTTTATATTAGGGAGGTAAATTAGTGATAATGTGTTTCTAGATTATGAATCCTTCAAAAATTATAACATGAAGCACTCTTTTAAGAGTTGTACTATCAAAATAGACTTTAATAAAGCCTTTGATTATATGGACTGGGTATTTATTATTAATGCTCTTTATGTTTTGGCTTTCCTCCAAGGTTTATTAGTTGGATCACTTAATGCATTACCACGATATCCTATAGTGTATTGGTGAATGGTAAGCCTAGTAGATTCTTTAATTATGCTAGAAAGCTTAGGCGAGGAGATCCATTATCTCCTTACTTTTTCACTTTTGGGCATAAAAGTGCTATCTAGGCTTATGACTTATGTTATAAGTTACAAAAGAGCTTTAAGTATGACATCAAATGCAAGCAGTTTAAGATTCATAGCCATTTATTTATGGATGAATTATTTCTCCTTTTTGGTGTAGATTTGAATTCTATTAGTGATCTAACGAATGCTCTAAGGTGATTTAAGGAGTTATCTAGATTGGAGATGGATAAGGATAAAAGTTTTCTTTTTGTATCTTCATCTACTATAGGTTACTCTCCTTAGATCACTTGTTTGACATGATTGTAAGAAAAGTAGCTTCTATGTACTTACCTTGGAGTTTCTGTATCTCATAAAAGGCCATGTTATAGGGAGTTTTTGTCACTAATAGATAAAAATTAAAGGATAATCAATAATTAGTATAATAAGAGCCTTATTTATGCTAGTAGGGTTTAACTGATTAACTCATTGTTGAGCTTTACTACACATTTTCTGGTCTTCACTTATTGTGTTTCCTAAAATCTTGATAAAGGTTATTGAAAAGATGTTAAGAAGTTTTTAAGATCTTGTCAAACAAAAGGAAGCTGCAAACCCAAAGTAAGATAAAAGGCTATGTGTTTTCCTAGAGATGAAGGTGGGCTTAGTATAGTTTTGATCAAAACAAGTAATAAGGTTTAAATATCTAGGAGATTATAGAGGATCCTTATGGATAAAGAATCACTTTGGTGAAGTGGTTACATGCACATTATTTAAAATGAGCTAATTTGTGGTTAGCTTCTTCCAAAAGTAACTTATCCTGGACTATGATGAATATATTCAAAAGTAGTTGAAAACTCTCATTAAAACAAAGATAGGCAATCGAGATAATACAAACATTTAACATGATAATTGGAGTTCTTTGGGCCTTCTTGATAATGATGCTCAATTCGTTAATATGGGATCCTTGATACTAGACCTAGCTACTACTAGAGAAGTAATGTTTGGTGATTCATATAATCTTCTGTAAGGTTCCGATCATGCATCATATACATAATATATATCAAATATACGCAGTGAAAAATAAAATGAAACCTCAAAAACTAGATCTACTCATGTATATAGATATAGAAAACAAAAACATGAGATGTAATATGTTTACATACCTTTTTGATGATCTCTTTTGTTCTTTAATCTTCTTCACGCTGGGTTGTCGTAAACCACAACGATCAACGTAGACCGTCTCTAGTAAAAGTCCACACGAAGATAGAAGGATGAAACCTCACTAGGAGATGGCTAGAAGTCTTTCTTTCTGCCAGCAAAGATAAGAACTCTTGTGAGAGTTAGAGAGAAAAAGAGTGTGTGAATGAGAAAGAACCTTTCATTAACTTGTCTTACATAAGATGCATGAAAATAATGATTATTTTCTGCCCCTTTTGGCCTCCCATAACCCCCATCATTAATGGAAAGTTATAGGAAGTTAATGGTTATGAATAACATGCATTAATGGAAGTTATAGAAAGTTAATGACCCTTAATAACATAAATTAATAGAAGTTTTAGGAAGTTAAAAACCAAATTGGTAGCCAAACACTTGTTTCTAATCCATTCCATGTAATGTTTTCTACCACGATCAAATTAGATACAATCTTAAAACACTCTCTCATATTTTGAATCACCATTCAAGACCATTTTACTCATCCTTCGGATCTCTTATGTGTGTGACCCATTAGGTTCTCGGTTATGTTGGTCACTTGAATTAACACTTAATTCAAGTAAGTTAAGAGCGGTATCTAGTAATACGTTGTGACCCCCAATTGATTGGAAAGTCAGTGGTTTGATTACGAACCCTTCCATAAGCAATGTTGCCATGCAATTCGTTCTTTCACCATCTATACCCATTTAGTTCAGAGTATGGTCAAAGTGTTAACTCCCACTAAACTGACTACGTCACATCTAGTCCAAGTGATATTAGATCTTGTCCTGAGGATATCATTACTCTATTTATCATTGAAGACTCTCTTCATGACACATATCTGCTCTGGCTAGACTCCCGAGTAATGACCCCGATAAGAGGCTGTGGGTATTATCTCCTTTTATCAGGACTGGTAAATCCTTTATTGGTTGCTCAATTACCTCCCAATACCTTAAGCCGTACCCAATCACCGCCCTATGAGTAACCCCTGAAAGGCATCGATGAATGGAGTTAAAGCATAGGATTAGTATCCGAGATATCCTTGAGCACCTTAAGTCAAAGGATACTTGTATAATTGCTATGATGAGACTATCATTGACATTGGAATAAAACATCCGTATGATTGTCTCATAGTAGGTCAATCCAATGTACTTACTACCTTTAGTAAGCATCCATATGTTAACTCTAAACAACTCATCTCTATAGCTTATGAGATCTACTGCTTGATCCAATCAAGGAGTATAACATGTGCTAGTATATTCAGGTTAATGATATCCCATTTCATTAATCCTACGACTAGGGAAAGTTTAGATGCTAACATAATTACACATGATAGGAATCTCATTATCATGAACTCATCATGATTTCCTCTATGCTATGTTTTGTGTAAAGGACTTCATTAAATCAATCTAAGATCAACATCAAATCCATAAACGTTTGAACGTCAAAATAATGAAAAATGTCTTTATTAATTATAAAATGATTTATACAATAAGTGCTAAATGTGATTGCCTTTAAAGCACCTCTCTAACAAATTCTCCCTTGCACTAAAGCCAATCGCCTTGATATCTGATACCATAAGCGTGTACATATGACACAAATCTCTTTTGGGAAATAGGCTTAGTTAACGGATCAACTATATTTTGATCGGTGGGAACTCTCTATCTTGACATCATTTCTACCAATGATATCTCTAATCAAATGTTAGCGTCTGAGTACATGTTTGGACTTCTGATAAGACATTGGTTCCTTCGCCTGGGCTATAGCCCCATTGTTGTCACAATACAACTGTACTAGGTTAGTGATGCTTAGAACCACACCAAGTTCCATGATGAACTTCTTGATCTAAACTGCTTCTTTTGCCACTTCTAAAGCTGTAATATACTCCGCTTCTGTCATCGAATCTGCAGTTGTCTCCTTTTTGGAACTTTTCCAATTGACTGCTCCACCATTCAGTGTGAATACATATATGGACTGGGATCTAGAGTCATCCCAATCGGATTGAAAATGGGTATCAGTATACCTGCTTACCACAAGATCACCTTCTTCGTATACTAAGAACACATCCTTAGTTCTTCTCAAGTACTTAAGGATATTCTTAACAGCCACCCAATGGCCCTCACCAGGGTCCGACTGGTATCTGCTTGTAACACTTAGTGTTAGACCCAAACTTTTCTTAGAAGTTAGAATTATTAAATGAGAAATTTTTAGTGATTAGTTATGAGTAAAGAAAAAAGGAGAATTCTTGAAATTTAAATGATATACAAGATTTAGGTAGTGAATGTAGTAAGTTGATGATGAGTGAGTATATGTGTGTATATTCTATTATTAATGTTCATGATCATTCATGGACTCTAATTTGTTTATGGATGATATTGAGTTTAAATAGAAGTTGAGAGGAAGAATAGTGATTGAGCATGAAAGTTGAAAATGCATAAAAGTAACATAGCATGAATAGGTTGATTATGAATTCTTGGTTTTTGATGATTTTTGACTAAACTTGCATATTTTGGAGTAGTATGAAATTATGGTGAATGAGTTGATTGAAATGGAGTAGAAAGACTAGAATAAAAATATAAGTGTTGGATTTTGGAAAGCGGAAGTCTGAAAATTCTCTAAGAATGAATAGTGGAGAGTTAGATTTTTCGATCTAAAACTTCTGAGATTTTTCTAGGTTGATCTAGGGAGATTTTGATAAAATTGTCTTCATCAAAGTTTTATCTTATCTTTCCAACTTTCTAACGCTATCAAGTATGACATTTTTTAATATCGGAGCTGGAAGTTATGATCATTTGAAGTTTGTGTTGCTGCATAGGGTAAACTTTCAGGACAGCTACTTTGATTGAAATTTTAACCCTTTTAGAGGCAAAAATTATTTTTGAGGTCTTCATGGAAGTTATAGGTTTAGACGTCTTCTTCGAAACGGTCTTTGAATGACCTTAATCCGATATTTGTAGCAAAAGTTATGGAGGTTTGAAGTTGTGATGTTGGTGGAAGAGAGGAAGAAGGAGTTGCGGGTCCACTGGAGTATTGCGATCATGCGCATGCACAATCGCAACTCTGCAGGACCACCCGCGATGTCGCAGTCGTGCATGTGCACGATCGCGACCCGCAAGCCTCCCTTTAGACCTGAACATCTTTCACTCTTTTGCCCATAATGTTTTCGTCCGATCTTCGATTGACTTGATTTTTTAAGCGTTGGATTTATAAGACATTCCTCTACCTCTCCATAAAAATTTATGATTTTTGAGATTAATTTGAGAAAGGTTAATTGAATCAAAATGAGAAGATCGGTTAAAAGAGTATGAGTTGGATATTTTTACTGAACATGCTTCAGTATTTTGGTGATTTCTTGAACAGTCAAATGTGATGATTCTTGTTTCTAATTAAACTAGATACATGGAGCTACAACTTATCCGAAGGAATTGAATTTCAATTCGGTTCTTAAGACTCTCAATTTCTGGAGTGAAGTTGGATATAGTGTATAGTCTCGGTTTGGTAACAGTCCAAAAGTGTTTGGGCCATCACTTTTGTTCTAGTCATCCAAATGAGATGATTCTTAATTTGGATTAAACTACAAAGATAAGGCTACAAATGGTTCGATGAAATTGAGTTTTAATTCAGTCTCTAAGAGTATCAATTTTCTGATGGAAGTCAAGCGCAGGATAATGTTTTAGTATAAGAACAGTTCGAAAATGTTTGGGTATAACTTTTGGATTACGGAACCAAATTGAATGATTTTGGTGTCATTGGAAACATAAGACAATGAGTAATGCCTAGAAGGAAGTGCTTTCAAATTCCTTCAATTGTATGATTAGAAAAAGGTCTTGGTTTTTGGAAGGACTTAAGCATGATCTTAAATGAATTTTGAGGTTTTGCTAGATTAATTATTCTATTTGGAGTTAATTATTATGTTAATGT
>JANZXV010000003.1:9896281-9907425 GCA_027576455.1 Erythroxylum roigii
ATTATTTTTTTGTTAAATTCTAAACATGTATTTGTATTACTTTGTAAGTATTTTAGAATCCACTTTATAGTCTACCAATGTTCCTTTGCATGATTGAATAGATATCTGTTAACAACAGTAATAAAATGTAAAATATCAAGTCAAGTACATATTATAGACAGAATGGAATGCATGAAGTGATATCCAAAAACAAATGGAGACCGAAAAGTGATAATGGTTATACTTCAAGACTTGTGGATTGGTTGAGAATATGGTTATCTGGAAACAAAAATGGTATATAATGGATATACTAAATAGAGATTCAGTGTATCTGTATTGGTCAATGTATTATCAAATATAAGATTGATATCATGTTCTGGTGAGATGTCCTCAAATGTGATAGAAATGTGAATACCCCGTCATGGATAGTTTGAGGGAAAATAAAGATATAAGGAAAAAGGATGAGATTAAGAGTTTAAGCTAAGTTATTATGACCTTGAAGGGTCAAACTTGGACTTAGAATGGTTGCGTGAATTATTGATATAAGAGTTGTGCTTAATATGGGCATAAAACTGTGTGAACTGAAATTAATGACATCTAAGTTGATTCGCCGTTGTGAGTGCACATCGGATAGTGAGTTCACCATGACAGTGAAACTACTAAGCTTATGTGAACATTGCTATGTGGAGATAATATAGGAAGCAATCAGTGACTTATTGAATAAGCGCCAATTATAGTTCGAAGTTCAAGATGGGTTCGAATAAAATGTGAGTGTACTTGTAGTGATCGATTGGGTAGAAATTAAGATTGGTAATGTGGTATTGTAAGTGATGAATTTGAGAAAAGAAAAAGAGAATGCGATAAAGGCATGTGCCCCTCATACTCTAGAACTGGCACGAAAGGAGAAAGGTCATTTCGAATCAAACGGGATTAGAGAATCCGTAGCAGTTTAGGCTACTAATTGGTCTCTGGATGATATGTAATGATTTTAGTGTTATACCAAGGTATTAGTGCAAACGAAATTGTTTAGTGCATCACAGAGCCTTAGTGCAACGGATGTTTATGCAAGTTTTGGCATAAATTGATCCTACTGAGATTTGGTGTACAGTTGAACTTGATCTTTTTGAGGTACTAAGAATGACTAATAAGTAAAGCTCAGCCAGGCGACCGATCGGCCAGCCAGGTGATCGATCGAGCGCATAGTAAGTGAAATTTGCTACTGAGAATGTATATATTGTGTTTGATGTACAGTATCCAACTACGTGAGTGGATTTTAAAATTTTGAGGTGACACTATTGCCAATGTGAGGAGAATATAGGTTAACATTTCATTCGATATATATACGTTCGGGAGATCCAAAAAAAAAACTAGTATGATTGAATAGGTAAGGAAATGGAATGAACAGAGAGAATCGTTAGAGACAAGAAATCTAATGGGGAAATTAAAAATGACATGAGATAATGTTATCTTCATTGAGGAATTAGTCACTTAAGGAATTGACATATAAGGAAATTTGGGTTATTAGCATTTTAGTAATCCAAGTAAAAGGAGCTCAACTGGTAATGATGATCATGGATGAGATCTTGAATGTAGTCGAACAGTTCAAAGAATACTTTGAAACATTTGAGGAAATAGGTGTACATCGTATGAATGATAACAGTTCTTAATGGAGTTTATGCCATTTGGATTTGGAGAGTACACAAAGTATCATGAAGTTTCACATCAGAAATTATAATCCAATCTATTGTAACGGTATAAAGTGGTTGTTGGTATGCATAGAGGCAATTAAGCTTTTACGAGTTGATTTTTTTTAATTTTGACACACGGGTTGAAATTGCTATGATCGAAATTATGGAGTATATGGGAAATGTCAAAACAGATGAGGAATTATCACCTCTATCGTATTGATCAATCAGATGAAAATTTAAAGGACGAAATTTATTAAGGGGGAGAGAATTGTAACATCCCGTCCCTATATTAAAGGGGTAGGACCCAAGATTTCAGTATATGTGAGTGCTAATAGGAATTTAAGACAATGTCATGTTTGGCGTATATGCACATAAATATTGAAGGTGTTCGTATAAAAAGGGGGACATGCAGTCATTGACAACTTTTGGGCATATGTTGGACCCCGACTCTTTGGTTGGAAGTTTGATTTGTTAAAGGAGGGATCGGTGGTGATTTATTAGTCCCGATCGATTGAAAAAAGTGATGTTGTCGAGCGACATTTTGACCCTCGTAAAGTTAGAAATTGTTCTTAGGGTTTTCATGAAAATTGTAGAGCTTATTGTTAGCTTTCCATTGATATAAAGTATGGAATTTTGGGACATTGGAGGGAAAAGTTATGAGGTTTAGAAGTTCGGTTACTGTTTAGGTGAGTCGATCGATCAGCCACCTTGTGTGGACTTCTTGACCCCTTTAGAGACCGAGCTTGTTTTTGGGGTTCATGAAAATTTTAGATCGGTCTTTTAACTTTCCATTGATACCAAATTGGTTAAATTTGGAGTTCTGGGTCCAAAGTTATGAAAGTGCGCAAATCGGATGCTGGTCTAACATTGTGCTCTGATTGGCCGATCGACCTCTGATTAGTCGATCGACCGAGCGCTGGCCGACCGATCGAGTGAGCACTGGCGGACCTCTCTTCACTTGTTTGGCCATAACTTCTTTGTTTGACCTCCGATTGATATGATTTTTGAAGCGTTGGATTCTTAAGCCGAATATCAATCAGTTTTGATATTAAATGGAGAAAGATTGATTTGATCAAAGTGAGTAGACCGGTTGAAAGTGAGCAGACTGGTTGAAAAGGTCTGAATATGCTTCAGTGTTTTGGAAATATCATGAGCTATAGAGCTCCGATCAATCTGATTCTGGTTGCAAATTAAACGAGAGACATGGGGCTACAAACGTACTGAAGGAGCTGATCGGCAATTTAGCCTATAATATTTTCATTTTCTGAATTGGAGTTGGGTTTAATGTTCGATCTCGAATTAGTAAGAGCTGAAAGTATTCATTTCTGAACGGAATTGAGCGTTTTTGGTGTCATTAGACACATACACATAGGGGAACATGTTTCTAGAAGATAATGTTGCTTTATGGAAAAATCTGGAAGTGGACAGGTGGCTACAAAATAGACAGGTGTCCCAGCTTCAAAGTTGAGTTTTAATAACCTTGAAAGATAAGTTGTGTGCGGGCATTATTCTCTCGAAGTCTCTTCTCTGGAATTCTCTTCTCGGAGTGTGTCTTCAGCACAGAGTTTTTCATCAAAAACTCCACTGAAGCTCACCGAAGCTCATCTATGCTTACCCTTATCTTTTACTGCGACCAATTTGTCCTCTGTTTCTTTTGCCTCAAGGGAACCTGACCCAAAACCTCTATAAGATGAAGTACGTGAGTGCATGAACGCTAAGGCCTTGTGTCGATCAACGGTTTTGGGAGTTTTACATCAGTATACAGCGTGCCAGAATACGCAGCGGAAGCAAGAGCTAACTTGGAGCGTACTGTGAGTAGACCGAGATGGTCTCCTTTCATTGATTACTTCGTTTTATTTTGTGTAATTGAATTAATGAAACGTGACTGAATGTGTTTGTGAATGTTGGGTGCCGGACAAGAGGTCCGATGAATGTGAAAAGTGATTGGGAAACTGAAGTGCTATGTGAATTATGTGTAGTCGATACTGATGTGATGTGACCGATGATTTGGAATTGTTATTGCATATAAAATGAAATTGTAACTTCTCCATTTTAATGTGACATGCCGGACTAAAGTCCGATGAGATGTAAAAATGTTAAAATAGGAGAGGTAATTTATGATACATAATTCGACTGATTTTTGCATATGAGACCGCAATGGGAATTTGCATATGAACACTAATGGGACATAAGAAAGTGATTGAATGAGACATGAAATTATGAGTGATGCATTCCATAACATGATTGCATGAAATATAATGACAGTTGTGACCAGAGTAGCCACCGAGTAGAGCTTAAAGCTCAATGAATGAAAAAGTGCCTCGAGCTCGAAGGGAAGTAGTGCATACCCAGAGGGCTCTCCTACCCCTACAGATCAAAAATGAATCAAAGCCTTTGGCTCAACGCATAATGAGCCCCATGGGGGACAGTTCAGGCACTCGGTCACAACAACATAACAACTAGAAAGTAAGTCACATGCACACTGCATATGCATAACATAAATGATTAAATGATATTGAATGGGAAATGACTGATTACCTATATGAGATCCAATGTGGTTGTTAATGACATGGAATGTGATATGTGAAATGACATATGATCTGAATGATTTTCTGAATGTAATATGTGATTAATTGCTTGCTGTAGAAATGATGCTTATGATGGGATTACTGTGTATTATGTGACTGGGTGAGCCATCGATGATGGTCACTCATTGAGTTCGCAAAACTCATCCAAAATTTGCAACTATTTTTCAGGAGTAGAAGAATACCCGTTAGGCTAACGAGAGTATGTCTACAGCATTCGAGTGAAGAATAGAGGTCGGGATCAGTTCGCGTCTGCATTTCACGTCTTTCATTTTTGTATTGAAATTTATATTCCGCAACTGTTGTATAAATGTGTAGCTTGAAATTAACTTAAGGATTTTGCAATTGTGAAAGGGCCCAGGCGGCCATATGTGGATTTTTGTGTCAATGGCACTGTATGATTGGGAAGGGCTTATGCCCTATTTGATTATGAACTTTCGCATATGGTGTGTTGTAATTGTGATTAAAAAAAACAATACATATACCGATTTCTGATCGACTAAGTGATGTGGCACGCCATCCTCGCAGGGTACGGACTCGGATATCACCGTCGATGTCGGGTTCGGGTCTTGCGGGAGTGGGGTGCTACATGATATGACATGAATAATTCAAAGAGAAAATGTTTATATGTTAAAGCCACACTATGATATTTGTTTAAGTTAAGAGTTTTTTTGCATGCTTATATATTTTAGTGATTAGGGTTTGCCATTTGGTGTGCATGAAACTAAGAGTTTTAAAATTGAAAGTTTTTGAAAAATAAAAAAGGAGTTTCTTATATTGGTAGTTTCATAAACTTTTCTTGTTGAACTGCTTAATCGCTATTTTGCTTATTAATTATTTATGAAATTATTTTATTGAAATATTTTATCATCGTTGTACTTAATCATTGTCTGTGAAATTGTTTTATAAATTAATTGTTGTTTACAAAATATTTTAACCATCTATTTATCTACTAAATTCTATACGAAAGGGAATGATCAAATTATTGTTATTGTTTACTAAGAAATTATCTTATGTGAGTATAATATGCCTTTCAACAGTCACTCTAAGAACTTCAATGCTTATGTCAAAGAGACTTAGGAAAAACCAAAATTAACCATGCATGAGATAACGAAGAAGAGATTTCATAAGAAAAGGAGCATAATGGAAAATTATGTCGATCGGTGATATTTTCCAACGAATCATGTCTAAGTTAAAAAGGTAAAATAAGCGTGCTAGTAATAGGATTTCCTATTTTAGCTAGTGATTGGGAGCTTTCTAAAATTAAGCACATACATTTAAATGGTTACTTTAGGAAAATTGATTGAAGTGGAAATCCCTGGAATTCCTTACCAGTATGCATATACTTCTATTGGACATGATAGAGGCAAGCTTGAGGATTATATGGATAAAATGTACAATAAAGAGACTTTCTTATAAGCATATGCTTATTACCTATTCTAGGTAAGCATCACTGGCCATAATAACTTTCATTTTCATTTATTAATTTCATTATAAAGGAAATAAGTCAATATAACGAAACTAAGAAGGAACTTTAGGTGGAAAGAGAGACAACAAGTTCTTAGTTAGCAAAATGCACCAATAGTACCAAGTTAGGGCATCCTGTTATTTTGCAACTATACGATGTCGGGCTATATCTTGACTTCAGAGAATTCATTATGGCATCAGAATCTGACAAGGAATACATAGTTAATGTAATAATACCGACAGTAGTAGTTCCATATATAATTAACAAAGTACAAATTTTCTTAGATCTCATCACGTTCAAAGCATTATTTCCGACTTTTAGAACTCCACTTTTTCCAGTCCAATTATACGAATTTGCGTGGGGGTGCTCAAGAAAATCAAATATCTTTTCAAGTTGAGAATGTGACAACCTTTGGTCACTTGAGATTGTTTTTATCAATTTGTCAAGACTTGTTCGCTATTAGTACACCTAGAGAAACAATTCTTGTTTGCACACATGTGAAAAGAACACGCAGTATCCAAAATTCTTCAATATGAGGTTTGGACTTCATCTCTGTTACGTACTCCTGTATAATATTGACTTCTGGTCCTTTGTTATTATCACCTTTGTTTTTAATTGTCAACTTATAGCAACCTGACTTAATGTGCCCAGTCTTTTACAGACGTGGCAAACAAGATTCCTACTTTTTGGATTTTCATTGGGTTCATGATTTTAACGTGTTACATGATCTGTTTAAAAATAAAGATGCTATCACATTTCACAGTCAGACTTTCCTATCATTAATTATAGTTTCTCTAAAATACACATACGATACCAGTGAAGAATACAAGAAATGTAAAGTTTGATCCTCTACGTTAATTTTAGTCTCCATATTTTTACTAAAAAAAAAAAAATGGAGTTTAGCAACGGACATTACTAACGGAATGTGTAGGCTTTCTGTCGGTAAGCTAAGTTAGTAACGGAATTGACCGACGGAATAAAACGTCAGAGAAACGACCGTAGATAATAATTTACGATGAAGCACTTTTTTTTTTGCTAATTTTCTGACGCGATCGTAGATAATAATTTACGACAAAGCACATATTTTTTTTGTTAATTTTCTGACGAATATTTTGTGTTCTGTCGCTAAATATAGCGCGGTTATTTTGTGTTATCGATAAATTTAGCGACGGAAAGATTGTTTCAGTTGATAATTTTACCGACGCACAAATCCTATCAGTTGGTAAGTTTGCCGACAGATTTGGTTATTCTATCGGTAAATTAACGTCGAACTATACCAGTGGATCTTAATTATCCGTCGGTAAATTGGGATCTTAATTATCCGTCGATAAATTGATTAGATTTTACTAACAGATTTTGGTTTCCCGTCGATAAATTTACTGATACTATTATTAAAAAATTTTCTCCACATTTAATTTTATTTAATAGTCTTATGATTGATGCATAATTTATACAGTTATTAGTTATTTGCTGATAATATTTTGATTTATTTCTACATTTTAATTTGTTAAAACATAGAGTTGATTGATAATGTAAAGTAAAAATTATCTTAATTAATAATAAAAAATATTTTGTATAACAATAAGTATTTAATTCATACGAAATGGCTACAATAACATTATTCATTTGGTGAATGCGGATGCTCTAACTGTTGCGACGAGGTGCTGCCCCTCCCCTTCGACTCATCCACCTCATTATAGAGTTGGGCTATGTACTCCATGGACTGTTGTAACTGAGCTGCCAGTGTTTGTACTGTGCTCCAAAGCTCATGGACTTCATTGGATGCAAACCACCTACTAGATTCTACTGTATTGGATGTGGAGGATTGCGAATAACATATATTCACAAATGAACTTAAGCTGAATATCCTTCCACGATGTTCCCTACCACCCATTACATGAAGATAGGTTTGAGTCTCATTAACATCTTCAAACTGTAAGATATAAATGAATAAAAATTGAGAAGAAAGTTGCAGAGAATATGAACGCAAGAATGCAATGCAACTCAATTTTATTCATTTCGTACACATCCTTTAAATAAAAGAAAAAAAATAACAAACTAAGATTTTTATGCTCCTGGAATAATGCTACTGAAACAAAAATTCAGGTTGCTCAACTATTGCCTAAAGACCAGGTCTTATTGACTAGAAAATAATTGAAAATGATCTTCAAGAGATACTTGAGGTTCTAAAGCAGATAACTAACACTCCTCCTTGCTTTATAAATGCAAATTCCAATCTTTTGCCTTAGGAGCTCAAACTTGCTGACTGGAAGTGCTTTTGTAAACAGATCTGCCCACTGATCTTCAGTCTTGCTATTAATTAAAGTCACATCTTCATTTTGCTGGACTTCCCTTAAGAAGTAAAGCTTCATATTGAATGTTTAGTCTCCCCGTGAGACACCGGATTGTTTGAGATAGTGATTGTTGCCTAATTGCCAACAAAAATTTCAGTGCTGCTCTTTTGCTCCATGTGTAAATCACACAAAATTTTTCTCAGCCATAAAACTTAATTTACTGCTGTTGTTGTTGCGATAAATTATGCCTCTGTAGTGGATTGTGCTACAATCTCCTGTTTCTTTTAGCACCATGAAAAAATTCTAGAACCAAGGCTGAAACAGTATCCTGAAGTATTTTTCAGATCATGAATTGATCCAACCCAAGGGCTATCCGAGAATCCATACAACTCGGAGGTCTAACACTTCATCAACTTAATACCATAATCAGCAGTACCTTTATGTATCTTAGTATTCTTTTTTATGCTCTTAAATGCATTTCACTAACATAATGCATAAAATGAGTAAGAGACTTGCAACAAATAAAATGTCTGACCTTGTTGCAGTAAGATACATCAAATAACCAATCAAACTTCCAAAGTGTTCTTCAACAATCTTTTCTGTACCGTTTTCCTTACTTAGCTTCTCCTTTTGATTCATCGGTGTGCTTATTGCTTTGCACTCCTCCATATGAAATTTATTCAGTATCTCTTTTGCATACTTATTCTGACAGATGAATATTTCATTTTGTCTTTGTTTGATCTCCATTCCAAGGAAATATGTCATAAGACCAAGATCTGTCATTTCAAAAACCTGCATCATTTCTTGTTTGAATTCCTCAACCAGCCTTGTAATCTTTCCTGTCACCAAAAGATCATCAACATAGGGGGATACTATCATTAAGTCATTACCCCTATGTTTTACGTAAAGAGTGGGCTAAGATAAGTTTTTAACAAAGCCATAAGTCAGGAAATAATCATCTATCCTATTGTACTAGGCTCTTGGCGCTTGTTTTAGGCCATAAAGAACCCTTTTAAGTAGGTAAAATTTATCTTCTGCCCCTTACTTCACAAATTCCTCTGGCTGTTCCATAATATTTCTTCTTGCAAAACACCATTAAAAATGTTGATTTTACATCTAGTTGAAATACTTTCCACCCCTTTTGTGCTGCTATTGCTAGCAACATTTTGAATGTGTCCAATCTAGCAATAAGAGCAAATGTGTCAGAGTAATCGACACTAAAAATTTATGCATATCCTTTAACAACGAGTCTAGCCTTATATTTGTTTATGGAGCTATCTGCATTTAGCTTTGTTTTGAACACCCATTTTACATCGATGACTTTTCTACCTTTAGGCTTGTCAACTAACTCCCAAGTTTTATTTTTCTGAATCATTGACAGCTCCTCCTCCATTGCATTTCTCCACTTCAGGTCTTTAAGAGCTTCTTCATGACCAGCTGGTTCATATATTGCCACATTACATTTTTGATAAATGTCTGAAAGTGGCCTTGTACCTCTTATTGGGACATCATCTTCTAATTCATTCTGCCACTGATTTGTTGGATGACCGTTAAAAAGGTTGTCGTCTAGGCTTTGCGAGGATCCACTTGCTTGCTGTAGATTCTTCCAATCCTATTATTTGTCTTCATTGAAGTGCACATCTCTAGTGATGGATTTTTTTTTTCTGTTTGTGGATGATACACCTTGTAAGCTTCAGAAACTAAACTATAGCCCACGAAAATGCCTGGAGTTGCCTTCTTGTCAAGCTTGTCACGCTTAACTTGTGGAATGTGAACAAAGCACACACAGCTAAATACTTTGAGAAAGCTCACTGAGGGTTTATAACCACACCAAGCTTCAAATGTTTATAACCATACCAAGCTTCAAATGGAGTTTTTTCTCCCAAAGCTTTAGTTGGAAGTCGATTTTGCAGGAACACAGTTGTGATTGCCGCATCTGCCTAAAATTTCTTTGGCAACTTCTTTTCATGCAACATGCATCTGGTCATTTCCAAAACAGATATGTTTTGTAACGCCGGACTTTCTGAGCCCTTCGGTGGTTATTCTATATTTGCAGATACTACTGTATATTGATATATACATGGTTGTATATGAGTTCAAAGATGAATTTGAATCCTTTTGGTATGTATGCCAATGATTTATAATATTATATGCCCTTACATGAACTTAGAGTTCATCGGTATGTGAAATCTTAGAGATTTCCAACATATAAGCTTTTAAGTGTGAAAAACCGAGTCCATTGGATGGATATGACTATGGTGGTTAAATTAAATGTGTTCTAATGCCTTAGAGGTGATTAGACATGATTTATAGACTTACTAGATAATTAGAAAGCTTAATTGGAAAAGTTGATATACATAAGGGCTTATTTGCAAAATTGTTAAAGTTAAAGGACTTAATTGTAATTTTCAATTCTTGGAGGACCAATTTGTAATTTTAAAAAGTTAAGGGGTTTAATTATAATTCTCAAAAGTCCGAGGACCAAAATAAAAATAAAAGGCTTGGTGATTCCCAAATTTAGGGCTTAATTGCAAATTTAGGAAAAGTTTGGAGGGTAAAATGGTAATTTCACATAACCTAAGGGCAAAAAGGTAATTTCACAATATTTTGGTCAAAAAGAGTCAAAATTCTAGGCCCTTCTTATGTATGGACGTGCACCCCCCATTTAAGACTTAAACCATCTTGTTCCAAATAAGAGAGAGGAGAAAAAAAAGGAGAAGAGAGGAAGAAGAAGAAGTTTTGGCCATCACCTAAAATTTTACCATCTTTTTGATTCTTTAATCTTAACCAAGATGTTCTAAGCTAATTTGGGGTCAAGGAACTCAAATTTGTCATTAGATTTTGAAGATATCACTAAAGGAAAGTATAAGTAAATTTTTTTCTAATATCTCTCTACATTATGATTTTGAGTTTGGTGTTAAGATATGTTGTTCTTCATGCTTGAATATGCATGAAACATGGTTTAGATGAATGAAATATGTCATGAAGAGAGTTCTTTAAGTCAAAACCAAAATTGTCCCCTATAGGTGAAAGTTTGTAAATTTTTGAATATATTTTGAAATTGATGGTCTAAATGAATTCTATGGTGTTAATTGTACATGTATAATGTGAATTGATGATGAAAAATGAA
>JANZXV010000003.1:9996882-10013152 GCA_027576455.1 Erythroxylum roigii
GTACCATAAGCTTCTGACGGGAGAAGTTTTACGACTACAAAAATCGCTTTACGGCCTTAAACAAGCAGGGCGGCAATGGAACAAGGAACTAACCTCAACTCTCACAACTTTTGGTTTTACCCAACAGGAATCTGACCACTGTCTCTTCACGAAAGGTACCCACCATCAATTTGTTGCTTTGGTTATTTACGTTGACGATGTCTTAATCACCAGTCCCTCCGAAGATCTGGTTTGTGAGGTCAAACAACTCCTCCACCGTGCTTTCACTATTAAAGACATGGGCAATGTCAAGTACTTCATTGGTATTGAAATTGCCAGATCCCCAACTGGTATGTTACTTTCTCAACAGAAATACATACGTGACATTTTAGCTGATCTACAATTGACAGACTTACAACCCACTGACGTTCCCATGAACCTAAGTTCTAAACTCGACATTGATGATAGCCCACTGCTGACCGCTCCTGAACAATACAGACAAGTTGTTGGTCAACTCCTCTATTTGAACTTCACTCGCCCGGACATCGCCTTTGTAACCCAACAACTCAGCCAATTTACGGCAACACCACGCCATTCTCATTGGAAAGCTCTTTTACATGTTCTACGCTACTTATCGGGCACTATCCACAAGGCTCTACACTACCCAGTCACAGCTTCTCCTTCTTTACACGCTTTCTCCGATGCTGACTGGGCTGGCTGCAAGTTTACTCGTAAATCTCTGACTGGCTTTTGCATCTTTTTTGGTTCATCCCTCATTTCATGGAAGACCAAGAAACAAGCCACGGTGAGCAGATCCTCCGCTGAAGCTGAATACCAGAGTATGGCCAGCACCTTCTGTGAAATCAAATGGATCAGTTTTCTTCTCCGTGACTTGCAAGTTCCTCTCTCGCTCCCCATTCCTCTCCACTGTGACAATCTGGCTGCAGTGCATATCTCCAACAACCCTGTCTTCCACGAACGCACAAAGCATCTCGACATCGACTGTCACTTAGTTCGGAATGCTGTACGTGAAGGTTTCCTTCAAACAAGCCACCTTCCCTCCAAACAACAGTTAGCAGATGCCTTCACCAAAGCTCTCCCCTGGTACTCCCTCTCTGCCATTCTTGCCAAGTTGGGGTTACTCGACCTCCAACTTGAGGAGGGGCTGTAGCATCCACGCTTTCCACCACTAACAACAGACAATCACTGCAACATCCACACCTTTCACCAACACCATCAGACCACTACTGTGCTCCCGCCGCTCACTAGTACAACATTTTGTTTCACTCTGTAATTGCGTCTTCATACTTGTCAGTAGTTAGTTAGGATATACGCTTCGTACAGATTTTATTCCTTTTTTATTGCTCAGCTTGTATATATAAACCTCACAGCTTCAATACAAAAGTAAGAGATTTTCCTCTTCCAAATTTACTGTCTTACTCTCTACAAACACTTACATCTATCTTTTTTTCATCAATCCTCCTTTGTAGATGCTTCCATATCTTGTCTACAATTGGAAGATCATAAGTAGAGCGTCCTTGATTTAGATAGTTCCACTCTTCTTTCAGATAACTGCAGTACAAAATGGTTTCATACTTTAGGATAAAACATTTTATGTGGAAGAGGTAAGGAATGAGGATAACTAGAACATGCCAAAATATATATACCTTAAGTCGAACAACTGGCCAACTGACTGAGTGAAACATTTTAACCAAAGAAGACTCGTAGCTCACAATAGAACACCAGAACATCCAAGTCCCAAGAACATTCCAGGTTACTAACATGCAACAATTGCATGACATTTCCTTCCAACTAATGACTATAAATTTATTCTCAAACTCTGTCTAAAAATATAACTTTCACATCCAATTAAAAAATTTTAAGAATCATGTAAGATGCAAATGCAAGTAGTAACCTAATTGTTTTTAATCTAACTATTAAGGCATGAGTTTTCTCATAGCACATGTCCATAAAAACTATGATCATCGCAGTTAGGAGGACCAAAGGAGTCACAAAATCAAGAATGAAGCAGAGGATTTATAAATTCAATGACGGAATGTGTCTCTAGTGTTCTGAAAGGGCTCCTATCATGTCAAACCTTTATTTGTTGTCAAAAACTTATCTCTTAGCATGAAGTCCCAGTGAATCTAAATGAAGTATTATTGGTCCAGATTCATCTTCCTTATCCGGTATGCAAATAATCACTAAACTCCAATGAAGACTGAATGCACAAGAACCTCAAATAAGCCAAACAGTAAGATAGTTTAGACCAAACGAGACCAAAACAATGAGGTGGAAAGCATCCAACAGTATTAATTCAAAATTAACACGATGGAGACTGAACAAGAAATAATATCAGGGCACCAGGCAAAGTCAGACTTTGCCTAAAGAAAGCAAAACAATATGGTAATGTTTGCTCAGACAGGGGAATGTCAGTCACATGCTCACATCATGCACAACTATGTTCATATTCATGTCTATTGACTCATATACTGGAGGTAGTGCATAAGCTCATTCTAAACACTTGATACTGATTCCAATATCATGTGTTTCAAAGTGAACTTAAAACCATTTACAACTTTGCATCTTGTATGTCATAGCCTGTTTCAGCTTCTTGCAGAAGAATGTGTTGAAGACATGATAGTCACCTGTGGCCCTTTTTGCTGGAGACGCATTCAAGCGTAACTACCTAGGAAAAGGAATTAAAAAATGACTATGCATCAAATTTTAAGCAAAGTTGCCACACATTACCCACACAGACAACAAACATGTATTAAATCTATTACATATACAGCTATGTCCCGAGAATGAGACTAGAACATGCAATATGAAACTAGAAAACAACATAAGAAAAAACTACATTATCCATTCCGACCTGTTAGTTATAATTAGCTGAGTCAATAAACCAGGATCTCTGACCCCATTTATTGTGAATTTAACTGGACTGACTCAGCAGAAGTAAAATCTAAATTTTGAACCTGGTTCAGTTAGAGACTTTTTTCTAGTAGTTAAAAAAATGAGGTACTCTAGGTCTTTGTTTGGACGGAAGAAAAGCAAGGGAAAAGAAAGGAAGAGAATTGTATTTCTTTTGGTTTCTATTGTTTGGACAAAAATAGGTAAAGGGAAAGTGAGGGAATGGAGAGAAATTTGGACCAAATGTATTTCTCTCCAAATTGGTAGGAAACGAGGAGAAATTCAAGACAAAGTAAGACAAGATAAGTAAATTACCATTGAATCCTTATTTGACAAAAGATAAACAAGTTCTATAATCAAGGGCATAAAAGTCTATAAGTTTCAATTCCCTCATTTGATAAATTAGGAAAACAAATAAGGGAAAGGAAATCTCATTTCTCTTCCATTCTTTTCTCCTCTTTTTCCCTCAATATTTCCTTTCCTTTTTCTTGTATAAGTAAAGATCTAAACAAAGGCTATCATTAAGAATGCTCGCTCTGAACTTAAGGGTTCCACTTTACCACCACACAATCCATTCATTTCCTAGTTGATCAACATGCATCAGTCTCAACTCAAATCCGTCGTGCTCACATAAATATACACCAAACAGCTAGCAAGCTTGGTATTATAGCACATGCATCAAGCTTATGCTCCTTGTAGCCTTGTAAAAGCCAAGCCAAACAATCTAATAGATCAATAATCTCACGGTCGGCACTCTGTCTCCCCAAGACCAGGAGTCATGGATTCAAATCTTCACCTGGGTGGGTGGACCATAGGGAGGCGAGGGTTACGCCCTATTTGTAACCCAATTTAAATCGGGGAAACCAAAAAGAACTAAATAGATACCTATTGTTATCACTCAAATCACTTATCAATAGCGCTTGGCAATGCAACTATCACCATCAAAAGATGGAATTAGTACTATGAAATTCAGGAATCCAATCAGAACACTGACATTCTTGAGAAAAAAAAGAAAGGGAAAAAAAAAGGCATTTCAGGCAAACTTGTCTGGCAATCTGAATTTGTGATTCTTCATCAGAAGATACCATAGTCGCAACAGCAAAAGAAAATTTGATCTTTTGTTATTTTCACATTATGCAATTACCTGATGTAAAACTTCATGATAGGCCATGTTCAATAACCTTCAGGGTTAAGGCAATTTATGTCCGTGTAAGAAATTTGAATACCAGGGGTGCTTAATTGGTTATGGACATAGAGAAGGAATTCAAATATGAGATCAAGAAAATATAAATACTAATTAAGTTATGATTAGTACTCCTAATCCTACTTGAAACATTACATGTATTTTGAGTAGAATTATTCAAATTCAAAACCTCCCATTTAAGTGTTATAAATTAATATACGTACCTATGTGATCCCTTCAACCAAATAATTCTCGTACTTGCTTTCTCAGAGATGACGATGGACTCCAGGAATTTGGCATTACTAGACAGACATCTTGATAAATTATGGGACATCATGCAAAACTACAAACTTGAAGTAAAAGAAGAGTGGGAAATCGATACTAAGAATCTTCTCCTTAACCATGTCGTTGCTCGAGGTACCTACGCCACCGTTCATCGAGCTGTCTACAATGGCCGGGACGTTGTCGGTAAAAATCTTCTATTTATACATGTATTTTTACATGTTTATCGTGGAGCTACTTTGCTTTTTACGTTGACCGTGCATGCGTGGATTCAGGTTTTCTTTAACATAAACCTAAAAATCCTCATGCATGCGTTAACTCTTTTTTCTCTTTCGTTTTGCTTTTTCTTTCCGCTTTTTCTCGTTGTTTGTCTACTAAATAAGAACTTAAAAGAAATTAGATTCTAATTTTGTTCTCTGCTCCATGAATTTTTCAGTGAAAGTGCTTGACAGAGGACAAGAGAATCTAAGAACATCTGAAGTAGCAACGCTGAGGAAAGTTTTTAGGCAAGAGGTGTCTACTTGGGCCAAGCTTGATCATCCGAATGTTTCCAAGGTATCTAGCTTTTTTATTTTGAAATACGTGATGCATGTTAAAATTAGGGGATGCTTAATTAGGTGCAAGTTTCGAAAATGGATCAAGCAAAGAATGGGAGGAGTTTGACAGTTTTTATATGTTTTTCTTGACGTTGGTGTTCGCTGTTTTGTCAGTTTATTGGTGCTTTTACGGATCCATCAGGCACAGCAATCAACATCTGTAACCGTCAACTGGCAGGCAATGTATGTGGGATTGTGAGCGAGTATTATCCCGGTGGTACTCTCAAATCTTACCTTTTCAAGAATCGAGAAAGGAAGCTGCCTTTCAAGACCGTGATGCATTTAGCCCTAGACCTTGCAAGAGGGTAATCTCCTCCCCGATTCTATGTGCCTTTTCTTTTCAGCTTATTGTTTTACATATGTACTTTGTTGTATGGTCGTCGTTTAGCTTTTAGCAATTACGGAGGCATATACTCCTGCAGGTTGGCCTACCTTCATTCCAGGAACGTTGTGCACAGAGACATAAAGGCTGAGAACATGCTTCTTGACGAGGATCAAACACTAAAAATAGCTGACTTTGGAGTCTCTAGAATTCAAGCTTCAGTTACTAGCGAGATGACGGGCCTTACTGGAACACTTGGTTATATGGCTCCAGAGGTATACAATTAAATTACTCTTTATCAAGTGACCCCACAAACGTTCTTTTGCTTAATCTTATAATTTCTACATCAGAAGCTGTCCAGCTTCCACATATACCAATGCGCGCGGGAATGTTTTTTTGTTGTAGGTTTTTGAAAATAAACCATATACCTGCAAGTGCGACGTGTACAGCTTTGGAATTTGCTTGTGGGAGATATACTGCTGTGATCTACCATATCCAAACCTTAACTTCTCTGAACTGACTTCAGCTGTTACTTATAAGGTGAATATTCTTTAACATTACTATGTTCCTTGTTTATATTTTATCAAGGAAAATACTGGCCTCTGCAAATTCTGGAAAGTATTTGAAAAGGTTCATAAAATGCCACTACATCATTGCAGAACACGAGGCCACAAATACCCAAATGTTGTCCGAAGTCTCTAGCAAACGTGATGAGGAGATGTTGGGACTCAGACCCCAACAAGAGACCAGAGATGAACGAGGTAACTGCAACGCTGGAAGCCATTGATCCATCAAAAGGCAAAGGAATGATCCCTGTTGACCAGTGTCTAGGTTGTCATTGTTTCTTTAGGAGAGCATCGAGGCCTTAAAAACTTTGTAGATGCCAGAAAGTTGATGTTATTGTAATAGGTGGTGATGTGAATTGCTATGTAGAGAGTACGCATATATTCAAACCCTTTGTCATCTTCTCATTCTTTCTACTCTTTAAATTTTTCTTAACGTCTGTAAATTACGTGCTGGCTAATAAGGCAAGATATGTTTTGTTTATTGCCAATTCCAAATCATCTTTGATAATTCCATAGCTGCCCGTCTAAATTGTACCATCTATATAGTATTTCCTTATTAAACTTGGCGTCCGATAGATTTAGATTGATTAAATATCAACAGGTGTTGGATTTTAGCGTCAAAATGCTTATAAAGCTAGAGAGAGAATTTGCACGTTCCATCATGAAAAAGCTTCATCCTGGATCAAAAAATTTCCCACATTCGTTCTTTAACATTTGGTTTGCGTACTGAAACTACTCACGAGTGGGCAAGTTGTTTTGGAATGAAAAAATGAGTAATGACAAGTGTAATTTGCTTTGTACACCAACCCAGTAGTACACCCATACTGTTTCAATTCCCATGTGTACATTAGAACTGTAATTAAAGAGGCAAGTCATTAACTGGTAGGGAAACAACAGGAGCGTTCATCTGCAGCCAAACTCCTATTCACATGTTCCCTGACCACGTCAATGGCATATGAACCGATGTCATCGTTGGCTATACAAAAGATGTGACACTCTTTTTACACATCTACAGTGTTATTCAAGTGTGTTATGTTGTCAGTAAACCACAAGTATGGATTAGGTTCTGGATTCAGGGTCAACCGAGACTGAGGAACCTTCTCTTGCATTTTGAAACTTCTCCAAAAGTAGCTTCCGGATTTTCACCCTCAAACTAGATGCCTCTTCGGGTCTGAACCACTTCTTACCAAACTGAAAATCAAACTATATATTAAGAAAATCACTGCCACTTCAAGAATGTGTACCTGAATGCAGCTAGGTAGAAATACCATGGCCAAATCTTTCTTTTTCAGCCTCTCTGGCGCCTCCTCAATAAAACGCTCCATGAAGAAAAGAACAAAGAGACCACAATCATAATCATTCGTCTGTTGGGGAACCTGGTAGCATTTACAGACACCAAATGCACTTTGAGATGATAATTTAAATTGTTTACTTAAAGATAAAAGCAGTGTTAATCATATCAACAGCACACGTAGATTTGCATATTTTCAAACTTTAATGAACTGACAGAAGGAAAATGGAAACAAGCTGCAAGAATAATGGCACAAATTTGAGAAAAACAATCATCAGAAACCCTTGACGTGAACAAGAGAAAGGTGAAACTTTGTTTGCAAAAATTATGAATATGCACAATGGCCAGAAGCATAATTGAAAACAGGACATGCATTTGCTAAATAGTAAGCAACACTTACATCGATTTTTCTTTCATCAATCCTCCTTGGCAGATGCTTCCATATCTTGTCTGCGATTGGAAGATCATAAGTAGGGCGCCCTTGATTTAGATAGTTCCATTCGTCTTTCAGATAACTGTAGCACAAAAGGGTTTCATACTTTATGATAAAACATTGTATGTTGGTATGGAATGAGGATAACTAGGAGATGCCAAAAAATATATGCCTAAGTAGAATAATTGGTATGAAATGTTTTGCAAATATTTTAACCAGAGAAGACTGCTAGCTCACAATAGAACAGCAGAACATCCAAAGTCCCAAGAACAATCCAGGTTCTTAACATGCAACAATTGCATGACATTTACTTCCAACTAAAGAATATTAATTTATTCTCAAACTCTGTCTAACAATATAACTTTCCCATCCAATTGAAAAATTTTAAGAATCGTGTAAGGTGCAAGTGTAAGTAGTAATCTAATTGCTATTAATCTAACTATTAAGGCATGAGTTTTCTCATAGCACATTTCCTTAAAAACTATGATCATTGCAATTAGGAGGACCGAAGGAGTCACAAAATCAAGAATGGAACAGAGGATTTATAAATTCAATGACGCAATGTGTCTCTATTGTTCTGAAAGGCTCCTATCATGCCAAACCTTTTTATGTTGTCAAAAACTGATCTCTTAGCATGAAGTCCCAATGAATCCAAATGAAGTATTATTGGTCCAGATTCATCTTCCTTATCCGGGATGCAAATAATCACCAAACTCCAATGAAGACTGAATGCACAAGAACCTCAAATAAGCCAAACAATAAAGATAGTTTTGACCAAATGAGATGAATGCAATGAGGTGGAAAGCATACAACAGTATTAATTCAAAATTAGCACGATGGAGACCGAACAAGAAATAATATCAAGGCAACAGGCAAAGTCAGACTTTGCCTTAAACAATCGAAAAGCTAAATTATGCAACCCTAAAGAAAACAAAACAACAAGCTAATGGTTGCTCAGAGAAGGGAATGTCAGTCACATGCTTACATCATGCTCAACTATGTTCATCTTCATGCATATTGACTCGTATAGTGGGGGTAGTGCATAAGCTCATTCTAAACACTTGATAGTTGATACTGATTCCAAAATCATGTGTTTCAAAGTGAACTTAAAACCATTCACAACTTTGCATCTTTTCTGAGAGAAAACAACAAGAAGTCCAATCTTGGGATGGATCACATACGAAATAGTGAGAGTTCTTCTGACTTCTAAATTATTATCAAGTCCAAGTCAAAACAATTAGAATGCTAGCATGAAAAACAGTCAACCAACTTAAAGAATAACAGCATCCAAATTCACAAGAATATGAACAGTAAACCAAAAATCGCACCCGACATATGAGGTTGTAATCATTTACAAGCTACATGAAATACTCACTCTTCATGTATGGGAATAAGAAGATATGCCTTCCGAAACAAGTTGACACCTCTCCACCACCTCCGGAATTTGGCAAAAGATGATTCCTTGTCTCTCCCCTAAATATGTGAGCAGGAAAAACCCATAATGAGTATGGATAGGAAAATTGAATGTATGATTGAGCATTAGAAGATTAAAGCAAGAACACTAACATGTGAGCATCCACAATCAAAAGCTAACCAACAAGAGGAAATGAACAAGAAGAGGAAGAATGTTCTCAAAGATATATGCTATTACCAATACAACCCAACTTGTGTTCTAAAATTTCCTGTCCTTCTGGCCAATCATGGGCTAAAGTCTGATGCTTAATGAAGCAATGACGCCTCTAAGCAAATACAAAATGATTTCATAACAAAATCGTAAAACATTCATATCATTCTGGAAAGCAATCAATGAAATGATTTTTGTCTACACTACTCAGAAGTTGCAATATCAAAAAGAACTTGATTTTCACAAATTCACTCTAAAGTTGAGTAGAAGAAGGAAAAATGATCATCAAAAGCATTTATAATAATGAAACTCTTCCTGTAAAATTGATAATTCAAGAAATGTCCTACCTTGTATGTCATAGCCTGTTTCAGCTTCTTGTAGAAGAATGTGTTGAAGACGTGATAGTCACCTGTGTCCCTTTTTGCTGGAGACGCATTCAACCATAAGTACCTAGGAAAAGGAATAAAAAATGAGTATGCATCAAATTTTAAGTGAAGTTGCCACACACTACCCACACAGACAACAAACATGTATTAAATCTGTTACATAGACAGAGAAATCCCGAGATATAATTTGCATTATGAAACTAGAAAACAACATAAGAAAACTGCATTCTCCAACCTATTGATTATAATTAGACGAGCCAATAAACCAGGATCTCTGACCCCCATTTATTGTGATTTTAACTGGACTAACTCAGCACAAGTAAAATCTAAAGTTTGAACCTGGTTCAGTTAGACACTTTTACTAATAGTTAAAAAAATTTGGTAATCTAAATGACTAGCATTCTAAGATAGCTCGCTCTGAACTTTTTCCCTAAGGGTTCCAAAGTTGGAACCACCGACAATCCATTCATTTTCTAATTGATCAACATGCATCACTCTCAACTCAAATCCGTCGTTCTCACATATATATACACCAAACAGCTTGTCACATATCTATACACCAAACAGCTAGCAAGCTTGGTATTATAACCCATGCATCAAGCTCATGCTCCTAGTATCCTTGTAAAAGCCAAGCCAAACAATCTAATAGATCAATAGTCTAACCAAGAACAGGAATCATGGATTCAAATCTTCACCTGGATGGGTGCAGCATAGGGAGGCGAGGGTTACGCCCTATTTGTAACCCAGTTTAAATCGGAGAAACCAATAACTAATTAGATACCTATTGTTACCACTCATATCGCTTACCAATAGGGCTTAGCAATGCAACTATCACTATCAAAAGATGGAATTAGTACTATGAAATCCAGGAATCCAAGCAGAACACTGACATTCTTGACAAAAAAAACAAAAGAAAAAAAGGCATTTCTAGCAAACTTGTCAGGCAATCTGAATTTGTGACTCTTCATCAGAAGATACCCGAGTCGAAACATCAGAAGAAAAGTTTATCTTTTGTTATTTCACATCATGCAATTACCTGATGTAAAAATTCATGATAGGCGATGTTAAATAACCTTCAGGGTCAAGGCAATTTATGTCTGTGTAAGAAATTTCAACTGATTCCGGATCATCACTGGACATCATAAAACAAGAAATAATAAGGAGTTAGTTCTATTCAAATTATGATATCAAAATGAATAATTTACATGTTCAAGGAAGATCTAGCGTACCGTGATGGGTAGTAAATTTTAGCATCCTTCCTACTTATGAAACAAAATATTCAAGTAAGTGGTTGACAACATAATGGCGAGTTGGAACAAAAAATATGAAAGACAGAATGTGAAGTTGGTTCCAGTTACCATTCAGCAAGTTTGCTTTGTTGCTCTTTTCTCTCCACAGCTTGACACTCATCTTCATCTACAAGTACAACAGTTTTTCCCTACAAAATAATTTATGCCAGATCTAGCTCTGTTAGAAAATAAAGCACAGAACAGGATAGAACAAATTCCTACTGCATGTATGACTCAGCAGTGTCGATGCCAGAGAAATTTCATGCAGGAAGACATCTTCTTGATCTCATATTTGAAATTTTCCTTCTATATGTCCATGACCAAGCACTCCTAGTACTCATTCTCTATGATCTACAGGTATATTTGAATTCTAACATCAACCTCTAAGATTGTTCAGTAGACAAAGAAGTTGATATTCATCAGCTAAAATGAAACAAGTAACTATGTTGTAGAGAAAAACAAACATACAATTGGCACTATGTCACTTCTGGGCACTCTATATAGATGGCCTCTTAAAGTTTAACACTATTCTTTCTTCATTTCATGCCAGAAACTTTTCAGGACCAGATAGCTCCATTGCCAATGTGAGGCGAAAAACATGAGAGAGAGAGAGAGAGAGAGATTAAAAGGGCCTACCTTTCTATGCCTGAAGCCATAGGCAGATGCAAATTGGGAAGCTTCATCCCTGTAAACGTAAAAATATAAAACATATAATTGTGCCATTCAAATAAACTAAAATCAAGCAACCAACTCAAGAAATCATGTATGAGGAGCATCAAACTGAAAAGTCAAACCAATATGAAATAAAGTTAATCTGTCAAACCATAGTCGCCTTAGTTAAACCTTGTGCATCAGAAGAAGAGAAAATAGGTCTATGCAAGGTGTTAGGAAGTGAAGTATAATACTATCCCAAAATATATAATATGTGTCCTTGCATAAGATCTAATCACGGGGGGACTCACAGGGAAATCTTCTTTTCTCTTGCTAGAGTTCTTCCCCTTTTTAGGCACTGTGATTGTTGTTCAGAAAACTCGTCCTTGACAAGCTTTCTATCAACTATTTTTACGAAAAAGTCTGACTGCTTTCTTGTTCATGTAATGTCCTTTAAATAGGCTCAATATATAGAGTTTTTTGGAAGTAAAATAAAATAAAAATCTGCTAACATATTCTCTACTAAAAATAGACTTATAAAAATAATAGACTTCATAGATAAGATGACTACTGCCTAAATAAGATAACCAATGCAATTACTTCCTAATCAAGATAATCTTCTTTTATATTTCTTTCCTAAGAATGCATCTCACATATCAATGTAGCTCTGAATGACTTGACCCATACACACTACTTCATACTCCAAGTCCTAAACATAGCCCCATCCTTATACCACAAAGAAATAAGAACAAGAAAAATCATCATGTCGGGTACCATAGACCAGGCACTTCCACTGTTTATGAATGCAACACAAGAAATTATACCTTTCTAGAGCCTAGAACTTTAAACGCAAAAGATTAGCAATTTGACGCATGCAACAATCATAAGTAGAAGAATAAGTAAACACATTCAAGTACTCAAGCGTAACTACTAAATAAAAGCATGACTTGATATTAAGACATCTATCTCTTTAATGCACAAAAACAGGCACATATACCCACACATATGACTAGAAAACAAAATGAATTCAGATGCTGAAATGCTTACTTTTTGGGTAACCAATTGGATGATCTTTCCTCATTGCGGCAGTGCGAATGAAGTGAAGTACATCTTTGATCGCTTTTTGTGAGATTGGTTTTCTCTCCATTATGCAGACCGCTAACATATTGAAAAGACTGCTGCGTTGATGATGTTATTCGATCTCCCCTTGGCGAAAAGCCTCCATTAGATCTAAACTTCTGGTGGTTACAGTGATTCAAAGTAGATAAATCTTCACTAAATGTACTTACTGCTTTACAATCTGTCTGTTAAGGAGATACAACAAGGTAATTGGCAATCATTTCTGCTGTGATAAGGGCTCTACTTAAGTAAGTCATATGTAAATGAGCTTTCAGCAACATACATTTTCTTCCATCTTTTTACAGAAAATTGAGGCAAACAGCGACTTTGAATTGTCTTGAGGCAATGCATTATCACGTCTGGAGCCATCTGAAGCACCAACAGAATGCATTTAGTTCCCCTAATACAAGAAGTTTCATACATTATAAATATAGTAGTCCACCACCTTCATCTATAACTCGACCTTCAAGGATCACTAAAAGCTAATGGTTGTCTATTCACAAGAAAAATTATTAACAAAGGCCAAGATTTCAACCTTTCTTTAGCAACTCAAGGAGATAACAAAGGCAAGGGAAAAGGGAACATAAAGTTGAACCTACCAGCTATGCATTGATCTATCGCCTGTGTGGACTTCTTGCATTCATCAACATCCTACTCACATGAAAATGCAAGAAATCAAGCTAATAATCACACAAATTGGTTAAGTATTGAATCTAGCCAACATCTACTTAGAGGATATTATGGCTTTTCTTTTTGGGTCTACTGGGCCCCATTGGACCAAACTGAAAACACATTCCTGACCCCATACCACCAGCACCCTCGAAGTTCTGCAGCTGAGATGTTGAAGAGAACTAAGATTTCGTGTCACTATTTGCAGGTAGACTTTATTGTGGAAACACACAGCAAACTAGATTAAAAAAGAATGTAATAAACCCATTTCCAAAACCACTCCCATATCCAGAAACAAAAGCAAAGCAATGTCCTGAATCAAAGTAAAACCAATAAGAAATGCCCACAATCAACGATAATATTTGAGCAACACATTTGGTTTCATCTTTCACCACACGATCTACAATCACACAATAAGAGAAAACAACCACATAAAATACCGAGTCCTCAACTTTTGGACGTTCCCTATAGCATGAAAACCACTTAAGCAGGTGAAATACAACTAGCAAAATCTGATCCCAAATCACAAAAACATCACTGGTGAATAAAAAAGCAAAACTTTCCTATGCAAGCAAACAGCCGACATATCATCTAAATCCCCCAAATGCAAGAACTTTCTTCGATTAATTATATGATGAAGTGAACAAATTTCAATCTTGTCTCCATACACAACTAAAGAACCCGAAGAAACCACTTTCTCCCAACCAAACCAACGAGCTGAAATCTTTATAAAAAAAAATCAATGAACAGAAGAAAATACAAACCATATCAACAAATTGAAGCTTCCTTTGCTGGCGTTCTTCTTCCATGTCCTTAACAGTGGCAAGAATCTTCTCCCCTCCGTCGGGTAATGTCAAGCCTAATTTCTTATAAGTGTTCCTGTACCTCTTAATCGCTTCATCGAGCTCGTGATCGTTCATGCATGCCAAATCCTCTCTGAGCGACCTACTGGTTAGCTTCGACGTCTGTTTAGGTGGGTCCGCGTCCTTTTTCACGATCGCCACCGGGGAACGTTGTTCGTCGCCATCTGGGTCAGGCATCGGGTCCCAGTCAATGGTTGAAGGTCTCTTCTTGGAATCCTCCTCCATATCAAGGAATTCGCTTTTGTTTGCTTGGTTGTGCTGTTCGATCAAAAATTGAAGTTATTAACTTCTTTCCTAGTTGGGTAACACACAACCCACTCTCCCTCGCGCTGTGTTTAGTCTCTCTCACTTTCTCCAGGCAGAACATTTTTGCGTTTAACAAGTCTTGCCATTTATTATGCTTTGTTATTGACTTTGTTTAGGATTTAGGACTAAGCTCTTTGTTTTTTTTGGTGTCATATACACAATTAATATGAGATTAATTTGGCAAATAAAAAAGGTTTAGGTCTAGCTCACTTATTATTTGTATGTAATGAGAGGATGAATTGATAATTTTCAATAATTCACAACCTCACTTGTTTGAAGATTGACTAGAAGTTGGGAAGTTACAAGAGAAATGTTTGAAGTGAAGAATAGTTGCAAGGCTGTATAAAGTTCAGAAAGCTATATAAATTAAAAAGGCACAACATAAAATCTTCATACAGTCCTCAGAGATACAAACACATCAAGTAAAAAAACCAATCAAACTACTCTAAAAACAATATTTTTTCAGTTTTCTGTATTGTGTATTAATCTTTTTAATTACAAATTCCCCTCGTAGATTATACTCTCCTTTACCTAAAACAAATTGGTTCCTTACTTCAAACCTTATTTTAACATTTTGGTAGCTTAGCATTTCACTTTCCAAGTTTTTTGAAGTCCGTCTATATCACCGATAAGAAGTCAAGTACAAATTATAGGAGAATTTTTCCCTAGCACTCCCAAATTGTAGATTGACACCAACAATTCAAACCTCCCAGTGGGACATGATGTAGCATATAAGAAATGAAAAAGAAATAGTTGTTCCTTTAATCCTAGAGGAAGAAGTCCTTACTACAATGGTGAATGAAGATTTTATATCCCAAATAATTGAGAATCTTGAGAACGCATTCTCACCTTTAATTAACTCTCCTACTGACAAAAAATCCAAAAATGCTACAATAAAATGACATAGTTTGCACGAACGAATCTCATAATTGAAGCCCAACTTAGCCTCTACAATTGAAGCAATCAAGATACTAATATAGAAAGTTGACCAACTTTGCCTCTACAGTTGAAGCAATCAAGATACTAATATAGAAAGTTGACAAACTTTATGGCACTCTAATACAGAAACTAGGTAAAATTCTCCTACTTTAGAAAAGCATATCTTTAAAGGACTCATAGAGCATCCTGCTCCCAATGCTATGGAAGTTGGAAAGTGCAACTGCCTTCCAGTTGCTTTTTATGTAGACAAAAGATATGTCATTCCTTATAAGAGAGAGGATGTTTTTGTAGCACCTCTACGCATTAATCTTGGAAGTGGTTGATAGGTAGTTAGGCCCCAAGTTCTAGGTCGGCAAGGATTTGGTGTGGAAGATAAAGGTAATAGATCACAATACGGTTTAGGGGGTAACATTATAGTCGTAAATTGCAATCCTACTATTGCCCCTCTACAAATGAGATTAAAAGTTTATATGAAAACTGCCAGAGAAGCTGTTCAAGAATTGTACAGGCCTAGTTTGAGATAGCTTAGCCTTCCAGAATTCTATAAACCTTATCTGAAGCATATTGACAACAAGAATCCTTATCCCTGTGGCTATAAAATTCCTTAATTCAATTTATTTCCTCGTGAAGATGGTCAATTAACCATTGACACCATTTAGTGTGCATAATTGGCCAAATTGAAGTGAATCACAATTTAGTATAATGATAAACAACGCACAAGAAGGGGGGTTTGAATTGTGCTATCTTTTTCGTTAATCCCTTCTTTAACAAAAACTTTGTTTAATTCAGAATTACACAAACTTTTGTTCGTAAATGATTCTAAAAAAAAACTTGCGTATGTACGAAATCAAAAATACAA
>JANZXV010000003.1:10019741-10030214 GCA_027576455.1 Erythroxylum roigii
CCAACCTTCAATTAATCATCAACCACACTCCCAATTTTCCCAATCACAAGGATTACAATCCATTTCCTATAGGTTCAGTTAAACCAAACCTTTTAGCTCATATGCACCATATTTTCCGATTCTAACCCTTATTAGGAGGGCGGGATGTTACAATATAAATCCGCCAATGCCATGATATAAAGGCACAACATAGAACCTCCAAACAATCTCTAGAGATTAAAAAAACAATCAGACTACTTCATTATTATTTTCTAGTTTTCATTATGTTGTGTATTCATCCTTATTATTTCAAATCCCCATTGTAGTTTGTACTTTTCTTTAAATAAAACAAATTGTTTTCTTAGTTCAAACCTTATTTCAATACTTTTAGCATTTTAATAGGTTAGAATTTCACTTTCTATTTTTTTAAGCCCTCCTACATTATTTATAAGAAGTCAAGAACAAATTCTGGAAGAATTCATCCAAAGCACGCTCGAATTTCAAATTGACACCAATAGATAAAAATGTAGTAGTCTAGTTTTATTTTATTAAATCCCCTATGTTTATGATATGTACAAAATCTCACTTTATTGTTACTCTATGAAAATTCCTCAAAATGGTGATTTGAATAATGTAGAAATCTTGTCAAGTAAATGCATAAGGTAAACTCACTTCTTATCCTTGTCTTGACATCAAGCCTATTTCTCTCTTTTTTCACCTCAGTTTATATGTTTAACTCATGAAAATTGACATACCATCTCTAGTATACTTATGTTGTACGAGAATAAAATTTATTTATGCATTTAATTTTTTATTCAAAAGTTTGCTTGGTGATGTTGATATTGATAATTGATGTGTTTAATTGGCATATATTGTCATGATATGTTTGTATAGATGTTTGTCTTTTGTCTTGCAGGAATTCCTCGTTATTCTTGCTTATAACCAACAAGTAGAAATTTTAGTTTTGATCTTCTATTTTAGTTATGTCTAATAAACATAACTTTGAAATTTTTTAGATCACTTAAAATGAGTGACCTTTTGATTTCACTGTTGGCATCATTAGAAGCACCGGCAGTCAACCAACTCTTTCTTAAAAATCGGTTATCAAAAGCCTTGTATGTGAGCCTCATGCATCGCCTGAAACTTCTACCTCCTCGCCCATACACAGTAATGTGCCAATATATACAATGGATTTACTCTTCTAACCAACCCTTCTGAGGTCACCTCTTCCTTGTTCCACTCTTGTAGATTTATTGTCCTCAACGCTTCGATAAGCGTACCTGTTAACTTTTTTTACCAATAGTCTAGCCAGTTGTTACGGCTTTTATTTTTCCACAATCTCTTAGTGTACCATTGCTCATTCTGCCCAAACGTGGCTAATCTAGTTGATAGGAATTATTGCATTAACTAATTATTAAGAGGGTTCATTTAGAGTGTTCTTATAAAGAGCTAGTTTTAGCGTAACTTATGGTTAGGAATCTAATCTATTTGGGTTATTTTTATGCTTATTCTTGATCATAAATTGACTAGTCTCCATTTTTAAGATTGGTGTAAGATAATTTTAAATTATTTAAGGAGCATTTTTAAAGACCTTCACCTTACTAATAAGCCACTATCAAAGCATTTATAAAGACCTTCACCTTACTAATGAGCCATTATCAAACCATACTCGCAAGGAGTGGCTATATCAAATGAGCCATTATCAAACCAAATTCACAAGTCACTAGCTTCAAAGTAAATCCCAAAATTACTATTTCACTCATTTGACACCTAGCTCATTTGTTAAGATGATTAGTATAGTTTGTACAGATGAATTTACTAAATTTATCAAGTACTAAGAACCACTAAAAATGTCATCCTATGTATGATATTATTGATTTAAGTAATACACCTACGTTTTCTTCTTTCCTCTTCCTCCCAATAAGTCATTGATTCCAATACCTCACATTACATGAAAGGTAATTCTAGTGTTTTCTCTACTTTTTAATATCACAGGTTTCCTTCCCATTTTACTTTAGCTTATGGATCTACTTCTTTTGTTCTTAGTTATGACACTGTTAATCTTACTCTGTTACTTTCTCTATCCTTTATCTTAAATATAAAAGGATTTTCTTTTAATTAATAGTTATGAGTAAACTCACTCATTCCCTTGATGGTTGTCTTGTTTTTTTTAATCATTATCTTCTTCAAGATTTTACAACAAAGAATATTACTGAAAAAGGATTTGAATTAGAAGGTCTCTACATTCTGGAAACTCATGTGCCAAGACCCATTGCTTCTTCAAATTTCTTAACTCCTCTTAAAGTGTATTATCAGTTAGGACATCCCTCCTCATCTATATTAAAGAAATATTGTCCTCAATTTCATAATGAATTTTGCTTATATTGTGAGTCCTGTCAATTTCCTAAACATCATTATCTATCTTCATTCTCCTAGGTCAATAAATGAGTTAGTTTTTCTTTTAAATTATTTTATTCCAATGTTCAATGTCTTTGTCTTGATATGTCTAAAATTGGATTGTGATATTGTGTTACTTTTATTGATGATTTCTCTTATATGACTTGGCTTTATCTAATGAATAGTTTTTTTGTATTAGTTTCCCATTTTACTGTTTTTTATACTGAAATAAAAATATATTTTGATGTCTATATCCATATTTTAAGAAGTGATAATACCATAGATTTTTTTTTTGAAACCTATATGGTTCAAAATGACATTCTTTATTAATATATGTTGACATATCATCTCAAAATGGTATGGATGAAAGAAAAAAATTAACTTCTCCTTGAAATAATTAGTGAAATCTTATTTCGAATGTATGTTTCTAAGCAATTTTTGGTTGATGCAATTTTCACAACCTGATTTTTGATTAACCATATACCTTCTTTTGTTATTTACGTTGAGGTTCCTTATAATGTTCTTTTTTTCCCTTAAATATTTGTTCTCCACTATACTCTAAATATTTGTTAGTATTTGTCATGTAACTAATTTAGATCCAAATCTTCATAATGTGTTTCCCTAGGCAACTCTCGTATCCAAAAAGGGTATCGATACTACTATCCTAATCTTAACAAGTATCTTGTCTCAACTAATATTACCTTTTTAGAATATATTCATTGCTTTCTTACTTGTTCAGTTTCTAAGGAGGATGGTGATTTGTTAGTTTATAAGATCACATATTAGACCATTACTATTACTTTTAGGCTTGATACTTCTACATAACCACCACCACCACTTATTTTCCTAGTCTTCTCTAAATTACAAGATCATCATGATACAAGTTCAGTACTTGTCTCTTCTTTGACATTGGATGTAACCATAAACGACCTTAAACTTCCAATTGCTCTTTGCCAAAGAATATTGTACTTATCCTATTTCATATTTTGTATCCTATATTCACTTGTGTTTCTCTTCTTATTCTTATGATGCCTCCTTTGATTCTATGACTCTTCTAAACATTGTTCGTAAATCCTTATCCCATCCTCATTAACATGATGTTATGATTGAGGAGATGAATAGTTAATATGATATTGGTACATGGGATTTAGTGAACTCGCCAATGGCAAAGAATGATATTGGATGTAAATGGGTCTTTGTTGTCAAAGTCAATTTTAACGGATTAGTGATTCAACTTAAATTATGAATTATAGCAAAAAGCTATGCTCAAACTTATGGTGTAGATTATTCTGACACTTTTTGTCATGTACTAAATTAACATCTATTCATTTATTCATTTCTATTACACTTATTTATGGTTGACCCTTGTACTAGGTAGAAATGAAAATTACTTTCTTATATGGTGACTTTTAGGAGGAAGTATATATAAAGCAACCACCCAAGTTTGTTGTTTAGAGAGATTATGAGAAAATGTATTATATTTAGAAGCCCATGTTTAGTTTAAAACGGAGTTCTCATACTTGGTTTTAAATGTTTAGTGAGACTATGAAAATGATTGAAATGAGTAAAAGTAAGTTTGACTATTGAATTTTTTTTAATAAATATTTTACATAATGCATCATTCTCCTTATTTCATATATAAATGATATTGTCATTACTGAAAGTGATAGTATGGGAATTTCATTTCTTAAGTCCTTTTTTCACAGTCAGCTTGATAGTATGGGAATTTCATTTCTTAAGTCCTTTTTTCACAGTCAGCACCACACAAAAGATTAAGTGCTTTGAATTTTTTTTTAGAGTAAAGGTGACAAAAGATAAGAAAGACATTTTCTTTATCTCAAAGGATATATGCACTTAACGTATTAACTGAGATATAAAAAAAGTAGGGGCTAAATCATACAGTGATGTAATGCTTCCTAATTTACAACTTACTATAGATGGAGATTTTTCTGAAAATCCGAAGAAATATAAAAATTGGTTAAAAATTGAACAATCTTACAATAACTCGTTCTTAAATTGCATATTCTCTTAGTATGATAAGTCAATTCATGTTTGCCTCGATTGTTCATCATTTGGACTACTCTAAAACAAATCTTTAAGTTACTTAAAGGAAACTCATGGATAAGGGATATTATATGAAAATCATTGACATACTCACATATTGTATCTTATATGCAAATTAAGCAAGAAGATTAACTAAAAATCCACAACTGCATAATGTATCTTTGTTGGAGAAATTTTGGTTTCATAGAAAAATAAAAAGCAAAATGTTGCATCTAGGTCCAGTGCAAAGTGTGAATATAAAGCTATGTCACAATCAATATGTGAGATAATATGAATATATTGACTCTTAATTGAATTGATTTTAAGACCTCAATACTAACAAAGTTATGGTATGATAACCAAACTACTCTACTTATTATTTCTAATCTTGTGTTTTATGAACAAACTAAACATGTTAAGATTGACTATTGTTTTATTCGTAAAAATATACAACAAAACTTATTCACTATAAAATATGTGAAATTAAGAAAATTTTAGAGATATTTACATATAAGCTCTAAACAAAAATGGAGCAAATATATTTGTAATAGGCTAAGCATAATTAATACTCATGCTCCATTTCAAGAAAAGTGTTATAGATTAATTTTATAACTATAGATTGACTGTTACTAGATCCTAAACAAATTTGTAGACTTGATTGTAAGGATCTCATTTAATAATTACCTAATTATCTATTGTTTAATTAGTTAAAAAATGTTGTTATACTTTCGAATAGATCATCAAAAATAAAGAAAATGCCCTTTCTCTTAAAATCACAGTGTTGAATGTTATACGTCATTAAGAAACATAAATAGACAATTGGGCATGATGATAAGAACAAAGCATTGGGAAAACTGCAAGAATGCCAAAGGAAGATCATGATAAATCCTGAAGACCGGACACTAAGAAAGGAGGAAGCAGAATTAATAAAAGATACAACTCAGCCCTGGAAAACAACCATAATCAGCTAAGAAAAAAATCCAAAATGTTATAATTAAAGGATGGAGACAGATGTTCCAAGTATTATTTGAATTCTATAATATCAAGAAGGAACAAAAGCAACATCAAGTACTTGGAAGATGATAGAGGCTAGGAAACGTAAGATTAAGAGCAAATGCAAGAACACACATTTGAATTCTTTAGCAAGCAATATGGGAGAGAAATAGAAGTACAGGAAATTCCAGAAGCAATCCTAAAGGGAATAAAGCAAATATAAGATCAAGATAGAATTGAAATCATCAAAGAAGTAAGTGATGAGGAAATCAAAAGTGAAATATTCTTAATAAACTCAAAGAAATCTCGTGGACAACATAGATATAATGGAAGGTTCTATCAATAAAATTGGGACATCCTAGGGAAAGAAGTAACAGAGGCAGTGATGGAATTTTTTCAAAATGGAAAAATATTAAAAAAGTAGAGTAAGAATTATATGAGCCTTATCCCAATGCAGATAAATGCAAGCAAATTGGAGGAATTCAGACCAATCCACCATTGTAATGTCCTTTACAAGATCATTACTAAGATACTAGACAATAAGTCAAAGAACACCATGGGAAGCATCATCAACTCTGCACAAAAATGCATTCATTAAGGGAAGATCCATAGGCAATAATATACTATTGTGTCAAGAACTTCTGAAAGGATACAACACAAATGCAAATAGGAAGAACAACATAATTAAAATTGATCTGACAAAGGCTTTCGACTCGGTGAATTGGAGTTTCATTACAACAAAACTCAAAGTAGTTGGATACCGTAGAGTGCTAATATTGTTAAGTCAAGAAGATTTCACTTCTATTAATTTTGATGAAAATCAAATAATAATAATCTTAAAAGTGTGTGTGTTGTTTTTGATAATTTTGTTAAATGTGCAGAAAATCGATAGAAGATACACGGCATCGATAGAAGATACACAGCATCGATAGAAGCTACACGTCATCGCTAGAAAATACAAGCGATACCAGATGAAGCGTAACAACAGACGAAGACAAACTAGAAGATACATGGTCAAACCAGAAGATACAAAAAGTTAAACCAGAAGAAAGCGCGACACTAGAAGAAAGTGCGACACTAGAAGAAAGCGCGATACTAGAAGAAGCATAATACCAGACGATGCAAATAAAAAGATTTTAAAAGCTCAGGCAGTTAGTTAGTTGGAGTTAGTTACAGGACTCAACTAATAACAGTTTCTGGAAGATTCAAGAAGCAGTTTCTCAAGAAGACAGTTGAAGACTTAGGCTATAAATATCAGTTTGAGACGTAAACTAAATAACAAGTTTTACAAGAGAGAAAATTTGATTGTACAATACCTAAAGAAACTATGTATTCAAGTGCGAAAGAAAGAGAGCGAATACATCTGTAACAAGAAGGTCAAACTTTGTCTTTCCGAGAGAAAGAAAGGCTAGAGCCTGGAGAGGCGAAGAAAGCAGATAAAGAATACTTTGTGAGAGAGATTTAAAGAGGCTCTGTAAGTGTAGAAAGAATGCTTGTAAAGTTGAAGAGAATAGTGAAATCTAAGACAAACTCTGAAGACTGGACATAGCCTAAGGTTAAGGGTGAACCAGTATAAAATCGCGGCATCTATTCTCTAACCCTTATCTTTTAATTTTATTGTTATTAAAAGAGTAGAAAATAATTTTACAATTACATTACTAGTCGACTTAAGTAAATTATTTTTGTGATCATTTGAAATTATAAAGAAATCCAAGAAATTTCTAAAGATTAATATTTGTGAAGATTTTACACAATTCAACCCCCTTCTTATGTATTCTATATACATTACATGATTCTATATTAACAAGTTATTTACATCAGTTGGTATCAGAGCTTGGTTTTTAAGAAACACCTTTACAATATGAGAACAAAGATCTATGGCTGAATCACATGTTTTTATAGCTGAAGGTGCCTCGGTCACAAGACCTCTTACATTCAGTGGTGAAGATTATCATTATTGGAAGGACAAGATGCAGCTCTTCATAGAATCCACACATATTGATCTTTGGGATGTTATTGAGAATGGTCCATATACACCAACGAACAACGAAGGGAATAGTATCTCTCGTGACCAATGGATGGTTGATCAGAAAGCTCGCTTTCAATTAAACTCAAAGGCCAAGTTCTTTTTAAGTTTTGCCCTAAGCATAAGTGAATATGATAAGGTTCATGGATGCGAATCAGCAAAGAAAATGTGGGATACATTAGCCATTGCACATGAAGGCACAAATCAGGTAAAAGAGTCTAGGATTAGCATTCTTGTTCATTAGTATGAGCTGTTTAAGATGAAAGAAGATGAGTCTATTGATCAGATATTTGGACGATTTCAAACAATTGTTAACGGAATTAAAACTCTGGGGAGAATCTACAATAATCAAGATCATGTCAGAAAGATTCTCAGAAGTTTTCCAAAAAGATGGAGACCTAAAGTAACTGCAATACATGATGCCAAGGATTTAAGTAAGCTAAAGCTAGACGAATTGCTTGGTTCACTAAAAATAAATGAAGTGGAGCTTGATGCAGAAGATAAACCTAGAAAAGATCAATCTATCGCATTAAAGGCTGGTCAGAAGAATCAGAAGAATCAGAAAAATAGAAGCACATCTTCAAAAGCATTAAAGATTGAAGAAATCAAGAATGATGATGCCAATGAATCTGATCAAGATTCAAGTGAAGATGATGATGAACTATTCTTCATTTCAAGAAAGATTAGGAGGATGTGGAAAAAGAAATCAAGGGGAAATAAAGACTTTTCTTTTAAGAAAAATAGCAAAAACGATTCAAAGAATGAGAAAAGTTCTATCGTCTGCTATGAATGCAATCAACCAGGACATTAAAAGTCTAAATGCCCGTTGGTCAAAAGGAAACAGAAAACAAAAGTAAAGAAAACAAAAAGAGCATAATGGCAACTTGGGAAGATCTAGATTCATCTTAATCTGACTCCGACTCAGAGACATCAGAACAAGCTAATATATGCTTCGTATCTAAGACGGAATGTGATGATGAGGTAATTTCTAACTTTAATGATCTTCAGGATGCTTATTTAGAATTGTTAGAAGATTCACATACTATATTAAAATAATATAGGATATTGAAAAAGAAATTTTCTGAAAGTTTGAAGAACACAGATCTTTTAGAAAAAGAAAACGTCTGCTTTAAGAAACAAGTAGACGATATGAAAAAGAAAGTAACTGTAGGTAGGTCTGAGGAAATTAAGCAAATGAAACAATGGATTAACACTCTCTTAGCAGATTTATCAACATTTACTGAAAGTACAAAAAAGATTAATGATATGATTGGAAAGTATAGACATCCAAATGATAAGAGTGGTTTAGGTTTTAATAATAGTAATGTTCATCCTAATAAGAGTCTTGTTCCTAACAGAAAGAAAAAGAAACAACATTCTTATTATTCGATAAATAATTGTGAGGCTAACTCCAAAGGACCTAAGAAAATATGGGTACCTAAGAAAGATATAATATATACTGCAGATCTCCTTTCTTGAAAAAAGCAACCAGCACTAATGGTACTTGGACAGTAGATGCTCGCGACATATGACGGGAAGAAAGTCTATGTTCCTAAACGTCCAATATAAGCAAGGAGGATCAGTAACTTTTGAAGACAACCAGCAGGGCAAAATAGTTGAAATCGGCAAAATTGGTAAAGATTCTTTTACATCTATTAATAATGTTCTGCTAGTTGAAGGCTTAAATCATAACCTAATTAGTGTAAGTCAATTATGTAATTCTGGTTTTGAAGTATCCTTTAATCAAAACTCTTGTGTAGTTAAAAATAAGGACGGTTCCATATTTCTTTCTGCCAAGAGTCGAAATATTCTCTATAAAATTAACTTAGATGATTTGAAAAGTCAAAATATTTCATGTTTTATATCATCAGATGAGGAAAAACTGATTTGGCATAAAAAGCTAGATCATGTTAGTTTTAAACATATGTCTAAGTTGGTTAGACATAATTTGGTGAGAGGATTACCAAAGATAAGTTTTAACAAAGATTTCTTTTGTGAGAGTTGTCAAAAAGGAAAGTAAGTTAAAACATCTTTTTCCTCTAAAAATGTTGTAACTTCGTCTAGACCTCTAGAGCCGTTACATACAGATCTGTTTGGTATAACCAGAACACTAAGTCTTGGTGGAAAAAAGTATGGTCTCGTAATTATTGATGACTTCACTAGATTTTGTTAGATATTATTTTTATCACATAAAAATGAATCTCTTAAGTGCTTTAAGGTCTTATCCAAAAGGTTGCAAAATGAAAAAAGAATTTCTACTGCTGAAATTAGGAGTGACCATGGTGGAAAATTTGAATATAAAAAATTCAGAATATTTTGTGAAGAGAATGAAATTTTTCATAACTCCTCTGCTCTTAGAACGCCACAACAAAATGGAGTTGTAGAAAGAAAGAACAAAACGATTCAGGAAATGGCAAGAACTATGCTATATAAAATGAATCTTCCTAAGTATTTCTGGACAGAAGCTGTAAATACAACTTGTTATATTCAAAATAGAGTGTTTTTGCGACCTATTTTAAATAAAACTCCGTATGAGTTATGGACAGGATGAAAGCCAAATATTTCTTACTTTCATCCTTTTGGTTGCAAATGCACTATATTGAATACAAAAGAAAAATTGGATAAATTTGATTCTAAGATGAATTCAGGAATTTTTCTAGAATATTCGATTACTTCTAAAGCTTATAGAGTTTATAATCTTGTTTCGAAATCTGTTGAAGAATCAATGCATATTAAATTTGATGATGATTCTCATCTAGATAGAAGAGATGATTCTGATAATGAAACTCTATCTTCTCCTTTAGTTAATAATCTAGAGATGTCACAACTAGATGATCCACCTAATAAGGTAGAAGATATTTCTGAAAACCTTAGTCTTAGAAAAGACTGAAAGTATCAATCTTCTCACTCAGAAAACCTGATCATAGGAGAAACATCAGAAGGTGTGAGAACTAGGTATAAATTTAGAAGAGAGGCAAATGTAGCTTTTGTTTATGAATTAGAACCTAAGAAAATTGATGAAGCTCTTCAAGATG
>JANZXV010000003.1:10043440-10054928 GCA_027576455.1 Erythroxylum roigii
TTTTAATTATCAAATCAAAATTTATTAGAAATTTATATATTTTGAAGATATAATAATTATTTTATTTTATTACAAATATTAAATAAATTATTAAATTAAATTAAATTATTCATAATTTTTATTAATAATTAATATATTAAATAATTAAATAACATATATTTAGTTAATAGTAAATTGAAATATTAAAAAATAGAAAACAAAAATCATTTTTTTACATGACGGACATGGAAAATGCTTGACGCAGTTAGGATGCAGACTGACCTCTTTTTCATAGAGTGCTTCAAAGTTCTTTGACAAGGTTTCGGCCAAACAGACCAAATCATCCTGATCAGCATATGCAGAACGAATATGATCCCAAACCTGACAAACAATATGCAGGATGGGTCATATTTTAGATAAGTTGCAAAACCACCAAAATTGCTAAGTTGTATTGCATTAAAGCTTCATGATAAATTTCAAGTGCATAATTTCTCCTGCAAGGCAAGGGGGAAAAAAGTAGTAAAAGGATCCAGTTTATAAGGCTTTACCTCCCTAACATCCTCTAGGAAAGCTTCATGTGAACCATTATAAGCACCAAAAGTAAGCCTCAGGTCAATAGTTCTGAAGTCCAAAGGATGAGATACAATTGTAGCAAATCCAAGAAAGCCCTCATCATCGTTGTCAGAAGATTTAAGAAATGTTCTTGCCAGTAAGTTACAGAACACCTTTTCTTCATCTGCTGCTGCAGCACATCGAAGCACTCTCTGGCATTGTTTCATGATCACATCAGATAAAGTGCCACTATGTTTACTTTTTCTCTTTCGAATAGGTTTCTGCTGCTGGTTTTCACCACACACATCTGCCAGTAATGATATAACAGCTTTCTGTAATCAATCAGCAAGAAAAACTTCAGTCCAGCATCAACTACATGGTCACTATAATAAGAATAATCAAAAGAAAAGCTAATGACTTGATGAGCTTCAAACATCATGAAAACTTTGATCTGGAAGGCCATATATTCTTTATTGTATGGTGTAGTGATACTTTGGGGTAGTTGTTGACGAAAAGGGAAGTTAGAAAAGAACATTAGTAAAAAAGACAATGCAACATTTTATCTTTTAATAAAATAGAAGCAAAAATTGTGATGCAGAAGCGTATTCTATTTTGATGTCTATGTAATGCTTATTGGATAATGGTGAATTAACTGTTCTGAATCTCAGTTGCTTGCAGTTACTACAACGTAATCCCTACAGCACATCGTAGGCTAGTATGATTTTGTCATGCTTTCAATGCTCATAAATATGTAGATAAAAGCAATAAAAAGTGAATCATTTGATTTTTGGTGCCCCAACCCTCAACCTGACCAATCCAAAAAGAAGAAAAGGGAAAAGATAAGAGACAAGCCCATTCTTAGAAACAAGAATGGCAGTTATCCATGGCTCACCTTTCTATTAAAGAAGCAGGATAGTGAAGGAAAGAAAATTGGAACGACTGTAGTTAGATGAAACTAAGGCATTGATAAGTAAGTTGTGCGGTATATTTTGTAGTAAAAGATCATTGAATGCCTTTTTACAAGCATTTTATTCTGCAGTTCAATTTGTAGTTACGGGTCTTATCATGTGCCTGTGAACACATTTAGATCCACTTGGACAAACATCTGGATTTCCCCTGACCCAGAATGGGCTTCAACTATAGGTAATGTAGCATAAGGATTCTCTCGCCTTATCAGAATTAATTTTTATTTAATTTATGGGTCCCAGCATTATCTGATCAAAACTTGATAACATTTTGAACAATCAGATTAAAAGATATGAATTATTTTAGCCTGTGGTACACAAAGTATATGAGGAAGCAATCAAAAACTATAAACCTAATGTAATCCATGTACACAAACAATAAAATTTCAATAGCGACCAGTACTGCCCATATCATACCTTGGTAGGTCCTGAAGCATTTCCTTTGTAGACTTCCTTGCTAATCGAATGCTCTAAAATCTTCTTTGCCCAATCAGGTGGATTTCTTTCTAATGCCTCATAAACACACTTTCGGATCCTCGCTCCCACATTTGTCGGTAGCTTTCTTACAGGTTCCAGCACTTGTGCCCAATCAGGTATTTCCAGATCATTGGTGGAAACATTTTTATTACCACCCAACGCATCTGGTTCATTGGTATCCATACACAGATTGTCATTTATGCATTTTGATGATCCAAAGATCTGCTTTGTAGCCTCTGCAAGCAGCTGAGGATCAGAACAATTAATGCACCATTATCCAATAAGCATTACGTAGACATCAAAATAAGAAGGCAAACCAAGAAAAGCAAAAGAATGACGAATGGAGCCTCACTCTGTAAAAAACCAACACTAAAGTATGAATTCTTTTGCCAAAAAGGGGCTTTAAATATATATATGCAATGGCATATTCTGTGGCGTCCAAATTCAGAATTATGACACAAGTATACAAATGCATCAACCCTGGCATATTCAATTCATTGACAGAGCTAGTTACTTTTCAACCATACAATTGCTCTATGGTAGTTGACTTAGATGCTCTTAGGACTTTCCATTTGAGGGTTAAACATGCATGCAAATGATAATCATACCTTCAGGGCTCCAACACAGAAATTCCAAGACAAGTTCTAGCTTGGATGCTTATTGATGTACTTGCTGTTTGTATAAATCCGTAAGTCCTAAGCTAGTACTGTTTTCTATCTATAACCACGCATTAGTCCAATTATCCTGCATGTCTTAAAATAATCATGTCCCTATGAGCCCAGAAATTAATCCACCTACCCCATATTGTAAAGCATCAAAGAAAGGTGCTAGTCCACATGACCAACCCAAGGTATGCTACAGTTAGAGCAATTTGGGTTCAAAGTTGAATTTAATATCTTTACAATTATAGTAATAAAAATATAGATACGATGGAATACTCATAGCACAGCAAACTTGAAACTAAACCAAATTTAAGAATAGCATTTTGCACTTATAAATTAAGTATAGCATGAACAGCTTGACCCTAGCTCAATAACTTGTTGCCACTTTATTGCCAGCCAAATCAAGCCAAAGCTAGGGTTCCCATCACAATTTAAATTTGGCTATCGGGACATGAAAAATTGCATGATGAAATTGGAAATCAATTGCAACTAGAATAAGTAGTTTGACATGTCTTTTCTTTACCAATGTTAAGATTGAACAATGTTACCTATAATGTTAGGGCTAAGTCAGGATTTGGCTATTTGGCATGAAACCCAATGGAATCAAGACGGTGAATTACATGAGAATCCATTGTATTTGGAATTGTACATATCATAAAACCTACAAGTTATATTCCAATACAATATTACCTACAAATGGCAACTAGAATAGGCAATCAAATCTGTACATTTTTATTTAAGCATAAGTTTTTCCACACAACCATCCATTACGATAATACAAAGTTATGAAAAGAGAGAGAGATCACAAAGTTTCACCATTCACCTAATGCCATGAAACTGCAACCTAATTAAAGAGCAAACGTCATCATCCTTAGCCGGGTAATTCATTTTGTAGGTTAACTTGGAAATCTACGTTAAGACCAGGAAAATAGTTAAGGCAACTACCATGAATACCTATATCACGATCAACATGCAACATTTATATTTTAGATATATGAAGAAAGATAAAAACAAAACGGAGAATTATTGTTACAAAAGCTAGGAAATGAAAGCCAATCTACCAGTGCATCTGCTTCCATTTCAGCAACTCCAAGACGTGAACCACCTAGTGCCCGAGTATCACCATGTAAACAACGCAACACTTTACAACCCTCACGGTTCAAAATTTCCACAGAATCAAGGTTCCCCTGCATGGATGCAAGGGTTAATATGTATCTTCTAGCTAATTCTGGCCATGTAAGTTCATTCATTGGAAGCAAATCAAGCATCATTTTCTTTGGAAAGATTAAATTGTCTGAATCTTTTTTCCTCCTCTTCCTTGACTTAGATTCCCCAGTTTCAACAGAAGGATCTATAAGAGCTGACAGCTTCGATTGTAGCTCAGAAAGTAGAACTCTCAACAGTGAGCAGTGGGCTGTAGTCAAAATCTGACCAGCAGATAAGCTGTTCAATGATCCTTCTTCTTCTACCAATGCATGTTGACTTGTTGTTGAAGGACAAGAACTTTTTAGACGGGAAGAGTAACAGCAGACAAGTTCCCCTTCAAGCTCCTCGAATGACCACTGTTTTTCCAGCCCCAAAACTTCAGAAAAGCGACAAAGTAACTCCCACGACTAAACATTTAAAAAAAGAAATAATCATGCCATCGAAGATCAAAAACAGTTCTGGAATATGATCACAAATTAAAGTCAATAGCCCATACCTGCAGAACATCACCAATCAAATATGTCGGAATCCTTGAGCTCAACGGCTTTCCAGGAGGAGAAGAAACCTTCCTAAATAGGTTGTCAGCCACCTGATTAATTTGGTTTCTACATCCACTGAACATATTATCTCTTTCTTTACCACCTTGTGCATCACTTTTCCTCTTAACTACTAGAAACCCATCCTCAACAGTTTGCAATTTTGACTTCTGAGCTCTATTGTTCAGTAACGTATAATCTGAACAGGTAACAATACCTGGGAGATGCTCTATTAGTTCTTGGACAAATTCTACATCCAGTCCAAACCTATCCTGGTTCAACCACTCCATCAATGTTTCACAACTAGCAATATGCTGATTATTACATTGGATATATTGAGGAATATTCACAGGCCCAGATCTGTGACAAAACTTGGCCAATGAAATAGTATATTCAATTGCTTCACTGTTCTCAACTCCACAGGGTGACTGCCACCAATATGCATCATGTGTGCAACAGAACTTGCATATACCATTTTGCAGGAACGACTGATGGCAAGCACTCACAAGATTTTCAGATACCTTTCTCCACACTGAAGACGATGATCTGCCTTCCACCGTGAATTCACCAATATCATCAACTAGGATTTTATTATTGGGAACTAGTTTCCCTAGATTTTGAAAAGTAGAGTTGTTATTTCTTTGACAACTATCTGCAGACTGAAAGTTAGAGATTTCATTTGAATTAGTTCCAACATCAGAGAAAATATTAGAATCCAGAAGTGGAGGACTATCGTCTAAGAACATTGTGTGAACATTCATATCCTCTTCATCATCTGCAGCCAATGTGGCATCAAGTTTGTTGTCAACAATGGTAGAATCCGGCCTGTATAATAGAGTTGACCCAATTGGAATAGACTGAGCAGAACATGGATATCGTTGGACCCTAAAAATTGGACCTGAATTTCCTCCATCTAAGATGTCACATACAAAAAGAGATCCAGTAATCTTATCATGCCAACAGGACTTGTAACCCACAGGCCAGACCTGGTTGGTGTTATGATAGAAGGGTCGTGGATCAATCTTCCCAAGTGAAAGAATGAAAAAATCTTCGAACTGGACTGGAAATCCATTCTGGAATAAATAATATCTTAGTTTTTACAGCATGGTCATACATCAAATTCAAAATATACAAAGATAGTCTGGTGTTTCTAACAACGTGAGAATATATGGGATAAAAGAAAATGTTCACACTGCTCTCAAATTAATAAATGCATGCATGCTGACCTTCGATGGAGAGGAGTCAGAGATACCAGTTTCCTTTGAGCTAACTGCCATGACTCGTGAATCACTTCTAGGCACAAAGGTATCAGCATCACTGCTCTCTATTCCAAAAGATAAACTCCCAGCCAAACTGCTCTTCAGATTTTCTTGACATTCTTGAAGGTCCTTGGTTTTTGAAAAGATTAAGGACTCCTTTCTTCTCTGAACATGCCACCTGTTCTGTATCAAAGCAAATCTATCACTCCTGTCCTGAGGTATAAAATTATGGCTATTCCACAGCAACTCAAGATTGTAAGCAACATCAGACACTGACTCAAACTTATTTCCGTCAGGTGAACAGTAAACTGCAGTGGTTTCACTTCTCCTCTGAATTCCACACCCCAGCTATCTTCCAGTATGTCATGACTACGTAAAACTAATTCTTTCAAAGAGAGCAAAACCTTTATAAAGTCTAATCATCTTCCCAAAAACTACAAATCATAACATGTCATGGGGGCACTAAATGATAAGCCAATGGTAGACTATCAAACACAGCGTGGTTTCTACAAATCAGAAAAGATGAAAGAAGTAATTGACTCAGGACCACATTTTGAGCAGTGACATTATACATATTTAAACCCCATCCACCCACTTCGACAACACCCTAAGATACTTGAAAACCCTTAGAAGCATGAGATGATAGACTAATTGAATTTACTAAGCACAGCTACCAAAGAAAACAACTCAACTAGAAATTGAATTAACTGCCAGATCCAATTACTCTCAGTCTCATTTTTATATAAGCATTAAAAATAAATGTTCATTAACTTCTCATTAAGGGTTTCTATATAGATATGCGATTAAACTCTTCACAATAATTTTGTTCCATAAACAATGCTGGATTGTGAAGGCCCTAAAACAAAACAACCACAGCTGCTTCCAACTGAATATTTGCATGTTATATGCATACATGATTGTTCACATTAGTTACAAAGAACATCAAGAAAAACTTTTTTTATCTCATATAAGCCTATCTTTTTGAACTGACAGGCCCTGATTTCATCAAGGAAAAATTTGGCTACACTAAATATAGTTACATATGTACAATGTGAAACGGGGTTGTAAAATTAATTCCTGCAATTAATTTATTCCCTAAATCCAAGTAATATGCAAACCCTCCAGTTCAAGCAACCGAATTGCCCCATAAAAACTATGAAACAACGATCCAAATTGATCTATAAATTTGGTCAATTAGCTGTTTTGTGCGGACAACCTGAAGCTGAGTTCAATTATAACTATTGCTTACTCCAAAAACCGGGGGCATAAACAAGAAAGTTTTGTGTTTCATTTTTCTGGCAAGTTTTAAATGTAGTAATAATAAACGACTAACATGCATCTCAAAACTAAACTCGAGCAAAATAACAACTCTTCGAGGCAAAAAAAGAAAAAGAAAAAGCAGAATCATAACAACATAATATCAAAATTAAACAAGCTAAAAAGAGTATATCAGTGAGTTACTATAATTAAACCAATTTTTCAAATGAAATTAAAGATTATTTAACAAGAAAAACAAATAAAAAAGAAAAGAATAACCAACCCGTTATTATTCACCAATTCACTACCATCTTCTCCCTCTGCGTCGCTGGGCAACGCATTCATGTCCAAAAGCACACCTTTACCTTTACCTTTACCGCCTCCGTCTCCGGAAACCCCCGAAGTTGCATCATCTCCGGCCACCGCAACCTCTCGAGGAGAGCAAATAGGAGGCTCATTAAGATCGATGTCGAAAACCGTCGAACGGCCTCCCTCAGAACTGCCGTTGAGGTCCATCTACCCTCTGTCAAACAACAGATTCCAGCGCCGAGTTGAAATTCCGATTGCGAAACCTCACGAGCATTATAGTATAGTGACTTGCAGGCCCGAGTTCGAGAACCGCGGGATCGAAGTTCTCAAAACGACACAACCGCCGCGGACTACAGAATGAGCGAGAGAGGAAAAGGTTTAGAAGAGAAGTGAGAATAGTTTTGAAAGATTTGGATAGTGTTTGTGTAGAATCGAAGCTGAAAGGCAACGGGGGTGGTGGGTCTCTCTCTCGGGACTCGCGAAAGAAGTCGAAGACGTTGTGCGAAAAGACAGAAGTGGACACCCAGATATTAGATATACGGCGGCGTTTGGGTGGTGTTTGTTAGTAAACAGTTTGCTGCTACAACTACAAATGGCCAATGGCGATTGAGGGCTAAAACGGGTGTTTCTCAAATTGAGGGGCAATGCAAGCAAACAACAGAAGTGGGTGGGTTTGTTCTGTCTCTCTCCTCGTGACTGGTACTTGTCGTGGACCATGTTTCTCTGCCAAACGTTTAGATTTAGTACGTGACTTAACGTACAGGTACAGTCTCCCAAAACAACCTAAATTCTGAAACACTATTGTAGTTGTAAGCATAACCCTATTTTGTTTTTGGTCAGGAGAAAAAGTAAAACTAAGCTGAGACTGCGAGAATCTATTCCTATTCCAAGGCTTGAGCTCTGCATACATTAAAAGCGTGCAAGAAACGGTAGCACTTATACCGTCCCTAACAACAGGTGGGGCTTGGGAGAACATACGTTACTAGGTAGTGGCTCAAGGAATCTGTAACCGGTCCCGTAAGATAAGATATTGCGTGTCTTTCACGGTTTAATCCAGTTTGCTCGTGACTGCCTTTTATCTTGGCCACCGACAGGTAGTGAATGTTTTTGCAAGAGCAGACGTGGCAGTCAAGAATGGAACTGAACAAGTATTTAACATATCTATGTTGACTGACTAGTAACCACAGTAGACCCAGTGAGCGTCAAGTATGAGAGTTGAGTTTTATGTATTGCCAATCTGATTGTCAGTTGTCACATACAATACGTTATTATTGACCGCTGATTGAGATTCCCCTGTGCTCAGGTTAGGAATGATTGGGCTATATGGTTAAGAAGTCCAATATGTTATTATTGACCGTTGATTGAAATTCCCCTGTGCTAAGGTTAGGAATGATTGGGCTATATGCTTAAGAAGTCCAAGCCCATAACCAGAAGATTTTCCACGAAATTCAGAACATTTAATGCACACACCAGACAGCATATAATCAACCAGCCCAGCAGAAGAAAAAGTTCCAAGAACCTGGGAGTGTAATCACAATTAATATATACTAGGACACAAAAGATTTACATTCCAATCCCAATCCCAATCCCAATCAGACATGTGGGTCTCTGCAGTGCTTGCACTCAATGGTTAGTTGGTGCTAAGGGATTCTTCAACTCTTGAGCAGGTTGGTGAGATCTCAAATAACCCAAAACCAAGCTACAACCGATCCAAGTGCCAAACCAACAACTAGGAATAGTACAATGACAATCCCAGCAGTCTCTGCATGTTGTAGCTGGACAGATTTGGGAGCCAAGATCATCAAAACACTAGTCAAGTAACCATTAGTAAGGCCCAAAAGGCATGTTAGTATTGTCACTGGTATCTCCGTGCGGAAGAATTTTGGACCATGTATGCAACCTAAGAAAAGGGGATAAAAGAGCAATCTCGCGACACACCCACCAATGGCAACTTTATCATTCTCAAGGAGGTAAACTGCAGTCAAAGACTTGCCAACAAGGTCAAATACATTGTAGCAAGTTATGAGAAGGATCGAATACCAATCCTTCAGAATTGCAGAGTGCACATCCTCTGTCACATACCCCGGAAATATCGATAATGTCACCAGATATATGAGGACGACTCCAATCCCATACCATTTGACAGTCCCCACAATTTCCCACAATGTTGATCTCCAGTGAGCACCAGTCAGGGAGCCTTTCTCGTTTTTTCCCTCATTAACAGCCAGAGTTTTCAAGTCTGTATAGTACCTAATGACTGGTAGTCTATGAGCCAGGTTGTAGAAAACAATGCATATAGCCATAACAACTATCCCAACAGCAAAATAAAGGTTTGCACTTTTTCTCAGGCCATGTGCATCTTGCGTATATACAGCTTTGGTTAAGATCCTAAGAAATGAAACCAGGACACCTGCATTCAGGAACTTTAAAAGTTACAATCACATAAAAAATTTCTCCACCCTATCGATTAAACATGAATAAAACAAATTTTATGTGATGCAACAGATGAAAAGCAAACCTTTCACACATCATGGACAACTGCTCAGCTCTACAAGCAGAACACAGAAGTCTCTTGAACTAGTTTACTTTGACGACCATCCAATTATTTTGCAACAAGCATCGGTTACACAATGGGATTACAGCCAGAGAATATCCTAAAGTAGTGGGAAGCATCAAATACCCTTGAACTTAAAACTGTCTATCCAACCCAATTACACAAAAAGTTCCAAACACTAAGCCACATCCATTAAAGAAGACAATTCAATTGAAAGCAAAGAACTATCAAATTACCAGAACCAGCAGTGCCAGCAACAATAGCCTGCATATACCGCTTCGGCAACTCTCCGGCAGCGCCAACAAGCCCACCTTGAACAAGCGCATCTGCCACACCCGAAAGAGACACGGCCGTGACGGTCACATAAAACCCATCATACAACCCAACCCGACCCTTTATATAGACCGCATCCATAATCGGAACCACAAGCAAGGACACAACGAACAATGCAAGACCAGCATTGATTCTAACATAAGCATTAGATCTGTGAGCGTAGAACACGATAACGACCAAACATAGGAGACCCACAAGCATGTACGAAACGGCGAAGATGCGGTCGACAGAGACACCAGGATATATGTAGGAAAAGTAATCAACGGCTGTGATAAACGCGTTCCAGGGTAAAAGGAAGCCGACGCCGAGAGTGAAGTAGATGATGTAGGCCAAGTGGAACGCGTCTTCTGGGATTTTCCGGAGAGGCTCAAGGGTGGGGTCGTCAGTGAAGGCCGGGAGGAGGAGAGAGGATTCGGTGTCGGGTCCCGATTGATCGGAGCTTTGGTCGGTGACGCCCATCGGAAAAGTGTAGGTATGGATTGGTTGAGAGTTGAATATTTAAGTAGCAACTACTTTGAATATTTAATGTTTAATATGTAACGTTTTTGCCGTGAAAGACAATATTTTTTAATATGACAAGCGTGTTTTTAAAAACTAAATATATTTGAAGAATCCATCCTATAAAAGTAGCCCTCAAATCTTCTGTGGCACTTCCTCTGTAACTACTCAGTGTTCATTGTATTTGAAACACCTATTTACGTGAATCACAGAAGATCACGTCCCATAAAAGTAATAGTTACTACTGCTAATTTATCAATCAAATCACCTAGATTAGTGACTAATGATTATCAATTCATGCGGCAAACATTTATTACCAGCAAGTATAGTTTCCTTACAAATAAGCAAAAGAGATATAAGTACGGCTTGAGATCTTCTGTGCTATTTTTGTGTATCTATCCTATCTCATTAGATCCAAGCCATTTATTTATATTCCTATATATAAATAGATGGCTTATATATATAGGAATATAAATAGATGGCTTAGATCTAATGAGACAGAATAGGTACACAAAAATAGGGACAGAGGATCTGTGCTCATATAAGTACATGGTTAAAGATGTAGGAAAGTAAAAGTTTGCGAGTGCCCAATTTTATCGCTGGGGGATGATAGATGAAAAAGACATCAAATGTCAAATTAATGAGTACCATAAGCATAATTCATAAACATCGACAATTGTCACTGCCACGTCTGATTGTGCATATAATTATTGAAGAAATAATTCGTAAGGAGTTTTGGATATCCAAAGTAAAGGAAATATCTCTGAAAGTCAACCTACAACAAATTAATTTGAATATTCGCAATAACAAAAGGTATAATAATAATAATAATAATAATAAGAATAATAATAATAATAATAATAATAGACCTGATTTCAAACCTAAAATGAATAATCCCAAC
>JANZXV010000003.1:10058195-10074352 GCA_027576455.1 Erythroxylum roigii
AAATAATTTTTTAAAAAAGCTTTGGGGGGCCCAATACTCCCATGTAGCTCCATGTAACTACGTCACTGCTTACGTGTCTATGCATCATAATTGCAGGGCTACAATAGTTATTACAAAATAAAAAACTTTTAATGGAAAAAATAGACTCATTCATTTGAGATTTGAATTGTTAAAGCATATGCTTAAAGATGAAATGGTAGGTGTCGAATTCAACAAATACAAAAAAAAATCATAAACTTTGCTGAATTTTATAATTATAATCCGAATTTTAAAAATGGTAATAAAATACTCAAATTATAAATCTTTTGCAAAAATAGCCCATCTTTAAACTTTTTATTAATGAATCTCACGTGGTAAGCCATGTCAATTGTTATAATTTTTATGTGAATACCAAGTGGAATAAATTTTTCATGTAAGATATTAATTTTTCTAATATTAGAATAATTAAGTTAAAAGAAAACTGAACCAAAAAAAAAAAACAAAACCTAACCTAATCTTTTTCATATTCCCCATTTTTACCATTCAATCAAATCATAAATTAACTTTGGCAGAACCTACTTTCCCAATTTTACCATTCAATCAAATCATAAATTATCTTACAGCACCCCCCGTTAGATTCAAATTATTTCCAGTTTGGAGAAATCAAGTCCAAGCCGTGTTGATTGCATCAAACCTCTATGGTTATGTTAACGAAACACTCTCACCACCATCAGCCAAAGAATTAGCTTAGCTACACGTTCTTTCGAGTGTCTCAAGTAGTAGTTGTGGATTGATCGACTATGATATTATTTCCTCACTACATATCTCACCAGCTTCATCGCTCACCTGGTCCTCGATTGTTCTACTGTTTATGAATTATGGGTGACTCTTGAACACCAATTTATGCAGCAGTCCTCCTCTTAACGCCCTCTTCTTCGTCGAGAATTCCACAACATCAATAAAGGGGTAACTGCCTTTATTAACTTCTTGGCTCTTGTCTCCGTAGTAGCTAATGCTATTTGTGTTTAATTTATGTTGTTCTATTACTAAAATATTGAATAGAATGTGAGTTTCAAGTTAAAATATGCCACAAAATAGAAAACAAGATTTGTTGCGACCAAGGTTCAGGTTACCACATTTTCTAGGTGAAAAATTACATTCTACAGATGCTACAAAATCAGGTGTTGTACGTTCAGCTGTTGCGCATCCAGATGAGGTATCACCTTCTGAACTTACAATCTCTATATAGTCACTTTTTTGTATCTGCTGCTACACCATCTAGCAACCCTACTACACCATCCACCACCCCTATACCAACAAAGATATCAGGGGTAGATATTGCAGATGACAAAGACGGGCTTTAGCCTAGAGTTGAGGAAGGTGATGGAACAATAATTCATGCATGATAACACTATATGTTTATACTTAAGTTATATGTTTTAATTTGAAAATGATCTAAAAATGCTTATACATTAGGTTGGTTCCGTCTAGAACGTGTTCAAGAAATATCTTATCTAAGTTTAAGGAGATGATCGATCTTGAGGGTTATACAATGGAAAAATATCTCTCAGGCAACAAAAGATTTTTATTATCAGGAGTTTGAGGTGCAAAAAATATATTCTTTAATCTTTTTTATTCTATCTAATTTTATACATTAATTATATAAATATTGTCGTTTATAAGTACTTATAGTATGTTTTTCTTTTTTTTTTATAAAGAATTTTTTTGGAATTCTCAATTTGATGGTGTAATTTATAATGTATGGAAGAAGCAAGCGTGTACACGTTATAGGGACTTTCTTGGCTTGATATACAAGAATGGTATACGGCCACCATATATATCAAAAGAAATTTGGAGTCGTTAGTAGCAGTATTGTGCATCACCCGAGGTAATGTATATTTTAGAGCGCAATTCTGCCAACAGACATGGAGGACCAAAGAGAGAGAGTCTACCCGTACACATTGGAGGATCATTGACCCACCAGGAGCAACTTATAAGTATCAAAACTTTAGACTTATATTCTGATTTTCGAACTTGGATGTATAAAATTTGATTTCAATGTAATTTGATGTATGAACTTTAGATTGAAAATATGTGTATTATAGAGAATAATAATGTTATCAATGTCTAGTGCCATTAATGGATGTGTTGTTGAGTTAATTTTTTTATCTAACAGGGGGTAAATATCATAAAAATAGAGAAAACTTTGCCAAAATTTTTGTAAATTGTAGTTTACTTGTAACAATTTATTCTTATGCAGGAAAAGTCTCTGAGCAGGAAGCCTATACCACGCTAGCTTTTTCTGCACACTCACACCAAGAAACATGATGGTGTATCCTTCGTCAACACCTTATGCAGACAACTTTATGTATGTAAAATCTATATTTTAATATTAATTCTTAAAAATTATCACTCATTAACACAAACAATATAATGATAGGATCAAATACAAGAAAGCATTGAACGACAATCTCAGAATTCTGAAATTGTTGATGAGAGTCAAGCATATCTTGATGCAGTGGGCGGTAGAGATCTTCGTGAGAGGATATTTAGCTTAGGTTCATTTGCAAATACATGATATTTGTAATCCTCCACATCCTCTACAGCTGGATCTAGTAGGCGGTTTGCATCAAATAAGAAAGTCGTTCAGCTTAAGAATACAATAGAGAGGTCGATAGAGACTCAGCTCTGTAATGAGGTGGACGAGTGGAAGGGAAGGGACAAGACCTCATCATAACAGTCAGAACATCCCCCTTCACCACCTGCATAGCTTTTGAATAAGTGAATGTATTTGATAGTTTGCTACTCTTAAGTTTTTATATGAATTCTTAATTTATAGTTATTTTCAAGATACTTATTCGTATACATTATAATATTTTTATTATATTACCAATCAGAATAATGTTTACTTTATATTTATCAATCAATGGTATATTATTTACAGAAATTAAATGTACAAAAAAATCAAAACATTATCAACAAAAAACTCAGGTAGGAAGTGAAAAATGACAATTGAAATTTATCATAGCTATATTTTCCGATAGAATTACAATATTCTGTCGATAAAAATTTTGGGACGGATAATGCTTTCCGTCGGTAAATTTAGTGACGGATATACAATTTATTGTTGGTAAATTATCGACGAAATATTAGGAATTTGTCGCAAATTTAGTGACGGAATAATGTAAATCCGTCGTTGATGGATATATAACATTTCGTTGGTAAATTTACCAACGAATTCTTATTCCCATTGCTAAAATTTATCTACGATCGTTTCTCCGACGATTCTTTCTATTAGTAATTTTCGTCTCTAAATTTGTTTCCCGACAGAAAATCTTTATTCTGTGTCAATCATTTCTGTCGCTAAAAACCTAGCAATCACGAGCAATGAATACTGAATGATTAATCATACAAATATGATATAGACGATTAATCATGAGTTATGAATACTTAATGATTAAACAGCGTATGAATGAAAAACAAAGGGAAGTGAAAGAAGATATAATAGCTAAGGTCAGAAGGCGATGCATTGGAATCAGCAGCCAGCAGGTTTGACGTTTTCACCCAAACTTATGCGTTTGTCTGGACCCCTAAATTACATTAAAAAAAAATGATTAGCAAGCGTTGAAAATGCCATGAATGTATCGTCTCATAGCTTTCTTGTTGTCAACTTTCAATAACTAATTTTGTCTTGGCAACAAACGCCCGCCTACTCCAAGTGTCTACGTCTCTATCGCTCTTTCCTCCAAGAAGGAACTTGATAAGAAGTTTTAAGTTTTAACACCACTTGAATGCCATATGTCTCCTGGACGTTTCCAGTTATCATGGGAAGTGCAAGATACCCTTTCCTTCTCCTTCACTTTTATGACCATATTTACTTGTCAAACTGTCTTTGGTTGGCCTTTTCTAGTGAAGCCTTATTCTGCAAGCCGGCTTATATTCTTTTTCTTCATAGAACTGAAACACTTATGCTAACGTAGCAGTTTCTCGTCTTCAGAATGTTCAATGTTCTAATATTTTCTCCTTATATTCAAAGCAGTTTCTGTCACGAAATTTCAGATTCCAGTGATGTAAGTTTGACTATTTGAAATCCTTCTTAGGAGATAGAGGACAGGAGAGAATCCATTGTTTCGCAGATTGAATATTTCATGTTAGATTCTTCTGTAATCTTTGTAAATTGTATTAGATAGAGAGGCAAGATCATTTTAATACATTCCACTCTATCCTTAAATCAGAATGTCCTGAACGGAACCAACTTACATGGCTAAACCTGTCCTGAATTTCTTCATGTCAACAAAGCTGAAGTGTATTACGCTTCTCTTGTACATCGCTTCTGTGTTTGTTTTCTGTATATTACCCGATTTTGTCTCTTCCCAATTGGTTGACACAAGTTGTATCCTTGATATTCAACTCTCTTCATCTGCAAATAGCTCAAATTATGGTGGAGGCAACTGGGGTGGCTTTATTGAGAGCGATCAGTGTGAAGATGTTTTTGATGAATACTTGTACGCATTGGGAAAGAGGGCCAAGCAGACTAGCATATTATTCTTGAATTCGACAGAACAAAAGAATTGCTTGCTTTCATTGGAAACTGCTAAGAATGATGTTTTGAACTGTGGCATTCAGAAGCTAACAAGTGGAGCTGATGCCTGCTCCAGCTATACCACAATGGATGTTTATAATAAACTAGGAGGTCAATTGAAGAATTTAGGTACAGCTTGTAGCCTTACAGAGTCCAAGGGCATTTCCGATCAGGGTTGCAAGTCATGTTTGAGGACATGGGAGGAGATCGGCACATCATCAGAAAAGGAGTTGAACTCAAGCTATGAAGCTGGTATCTGCAGGTTCGCAGCTTTGGTAACATTGACAAGCAGTCTAATTGATGATAGAGAAAGGCTACAGAAAATTTACAAATGCCTGGCCAAACAGAATCTTAACGAAGGTAATGTAGTTTCGAATGCTACAAACATCAACACGTTTTCTTCGTTAGCAATTCTACCATATTTGTCTGTTCTTTCTTATCCTTCTCTTTGATTTACCAGGTTGATTCATACAATTCAGCCAGAAACGCCGATGGTACTAACTCTGTTTAATGTATTTATTTCTTTCCCAGCAATGGAGCTCTCAGACAAAGCTAGCAATGGTATTAGCAGGAGTAAAGGTGAACTTACCAACAAGAATCACGATTTCTGTTGAACTTTTAATGCCTGACTACTTCCACTCTCAGATATATCTCCTGTACTCGTTGGCAAAAAGAATAAAGACATGTTCACATTCTTTATCTAATCAACTTTCTTGATGGCAGCAGGTATGGTTTTCATAGTCATTGGTGTAGTTGGAATTCTGGCAATGGTCTTCATCGTATTTTTGCTATTGTTTTACAAAAGATGGATGTCAGTCAGGAGAAAAGGTACTTTCTGATGACCAGTTAATCCTAATTACAAGGATCTGTAAAATTACAGCTTTTGATTGTTCTTGTTGCTTTATTTGACAGCACCATTTGCTTCAAAGTACTCGGACGTCAGATTTCTCAAATTTTCACTTCAGGAAATTTACTCGGCCACAAACAGATTAAATTCTTCAAATTACATAGGCCAAGGCGTGGCCGGTAAGGATTCTGCATGATGAAGTCTAGTTTGATTGGTTAACCTGAAAGAGAAACAAGATTGCACAGATAGATCTTCTTTGTCATTCTTTTGCAGGAAAGGTTTACAAAGGTATACTATCAAATGGGGAGCATGTTGCAGTTAAGCACATAATCGACGATGGACATTTAGAAACGTTCTTCAGGGAAGTTACAAGTCTATCTCAAGTTAGGCATCCAAATCTTGTAGATTTGATTGGATTTTGTAGTCTGAAAGAAGAATGTTACCTGGTTTATGAGCTATGCCACAATGGCAATCTATCAGAGTGGCTATACGGTAGCCTTCTTTTCTTCCATTCTTAAACATTTACTTTGCCAGTTTCATCACATGGAGAGCCAGTTAATAATGTGAATGAACAACACAACAGGGAAGAAGGGGGCTCTTTCTTGGATCCAAAGACTTGAAATTGCAGTTGATTGTGCCAGAGGTCTCTGGTTTCTCCACAACTACCCAGAAGGTTGTATTGTTCACCGTGACATTAAGGTAGAGGGTGTAACTGAGACATTTATATATCTACATTAGGATATATCTGATCTGCTTTTGTATTGACAGCCGACCAACATTCTCTTAACTGCTGAATTTCATGCAAAGCTCTCAGACTTTGGGTTATCAAAAGTAATGGATGTGGGCCAATCTTTTGTAAGCTCAGAAGTGAGAGGTACATTTGGTTATGTTGATCCCGAATATCAAAGAAACCGCCACGTAAATGCTAAAGGGGATGTTTACAGTTTTGGGATTGTGCTACTGCAATTGCTCTCAGGACAGAAGGTTTTGAATCTGAACAGCAACGGTCCAACACAGCTACATAAGTTGGTAAGAATCAAATGAAAAATCAATAATCAGCCTCTGCACTAGGCTTGTCCGTGTTTTACCAATTGTCCCTGATACATGTCTCCACTTCGCAGGCAAAATTTCTTGCAAGAGTTGGTAATGTGGTAGAATTTGCAGATCCTAAACTTAACGGGGAGTACTTGGTGGAAGCTTTTGACCAGGTACTTAAGCTAGCCTTGTCATGTACAGGGCCTAAATCAGAAAGGCCATCGATGGAGCAAGTGGCACTGAAATTAGAGAACGCTCTCGACATCTCAATTCAAGTTGATAATTCATTTACTTGTGACCAAGCATCAATCTCGGATTACTCTGAAACAAGCAGTATTGTAAGTGTAAGATAACAGATTGTTTGTTTTAGTTGCAAATCACGAAGAGGAGGGTCTCTTACGAGTTATGCCATGTCCACATTGTTAGCAACTCGTTACGCAAACCATTTACTTATTATAAGAGGAAACAAAAATATCTGACCTAAACTACTTTGCAGAAGTAACAATCATTTACTTATCTTCATCTAGATCTCCAATTGCTTTATTCATATATCACGCAGGCTAGGCTGCAACACCCCTCGGTGATCTCCCCAACTACTTTCTTTGTTGTTTTCCTTTGTTTTTTTGTTACGCTTTATTCGTTCTGCTTAAATTTCTGTTTCTTCCTTGCAAGTTGTTCGGATGTTTTGTCAGTTGTCCTGTTCAAATTGTTAGAACAGGACAGGAAATTCTACGTTAACACTACTGTACCCGTACCAGATTTTTTAATGTGCTCGACCTCTACGTCAATGTCGGTCCTGCTTTTATTGGAAACTGTCATGTCTCAACGCCTCAGATCCAGCTGGGACGCTTCTGGCAAATCAAATCAGCAATCCCCCAAATCTAATCACGACCAAACTTTCCATTTAAATCATAGAATAGACAGATCAAATCAAAGTATTTGCTGAATTACACATTTTTCGCGACTTATCCAGCCGCAATATAGAAATATCTTTGTTATTTTGTTAATTTTATTTAAAATTATTTTAATAAAAATGTTAAAATTCAGAGAAGTATGGTGCGTTGGATAGGTTGACTTGGGTTAAGACGAAAGGTTCACATCAATCGCTCAAAGAAAATTTTCATATGGTCATTTTAGGGAAAGGGTTCACATCAAAGATGAACAGGCTACAGCTACTTAAGAATTGATAATAAACCTGTCCAGGAAGAAGCCTATGAAATGAAAGTCTGAAAACGAGTCGAATAAATGCCAGAATAGACTCTCTCGTATCGCATGCAAGGGCAAGCAACAAGATCGCGGAGGAGTCATATTCGCATGTCAACTGGAAAGAAAAGGACATGAAATAAACGGATTCATCACGCTTGTGCATAAGACCCGGCAATAGTAATCCTAAGCAGCAGGTGAGTTGGTCGGAGGTTTTTTTGGTTTAAGTGAGTTTGTGGGTTCGAAACATCCTCATATATATAACCGTTTAAAACTTAAAATTAGAGTTTTACTCCGTAAAAAACCTACTTAATTCGAGCGGAGATTAATCTAAATGTAAATAACTTAAAGGTGCTTTTTTATAATTGAAACTTTCTTAAAATACTTCTTCAGGAAAAAAAAACTGCAATAGTTAAATCTTTCCGTATCAACCTCTCCAATCCCATCAGGGGACCAATAAAATGGTCAACTTCAAGATCTACACTGGACCACAACTAAAAGGAAATGGCAAAGTCCAAAATCGAAATGTCCTCAGAAAGAAACTCTCTCACTGTCAATTTCACGCTCCTAACTTTTAAACAGACCCACGAGCTCTGCGACGCACCTGTAGAGCCACCCCCACATGAACTTTATTTCGTTGTTATTAAGATCCGGAGCGGTATAATATCCAGCTGGTGAACAACTAAGCAGAAGATTCTGACTGTGCTCCACTATAAGTAGCCGTCAAAAATCTGCATATTTTATAAATCCTTTTTGAGTATCCTCCTTCCCCACTCTAGTGAAGACAGAAATGGCATTTTCCCAAGAAAACATAGTATTGGGTGTCTTGTTGCTCTACATGAGCTTAGGGGTTTACTCACACAACAAATACTACACGCCTCCTAAAGTTACACGTTTAACCGATCTGTTTACTCATGTATCCATCAGTGAAGGGTTCTCTACGTCTTATGGAGAATCAAATGTTAAGATACTGAGTAATGGATCTTTCGCTACTCTTGCTCTCGACAAAAAGTCAGGTACTTTATTAATCGGTTTACTTGAAAAAAACCAGCTTCAAAATTACTCAGTTTCATCATTCTCATGTCTGTTTTGCAGGCTCTGGATTGGCGTCTCGGAGCAAGTATTACTATGGATTCTTTAGTGCTGCAATAAAGCTACCTGCTGGTTTAACCTCTGGAGTCGTAGTCGCCTTTTATGTAAGCTCTTCTTCTGCATTTAAATGTTTTCTGCATGCTCAAAATTAGCAATCTTCATTTGTCCATATATGAGCTTTTCTGTTTGATATTATCAAGCTAAGTTTACAAAGAGAAGCTGAAATCTTTATGCTTTCGATATTAAAAGAACTTGCAAGGAGTTTAAACCAATAACGCCCAGATAGAGTTATTCAATAATTGTGTATAGGACAAGCTATTACAATGTCTGAAAGTGGGAAAGTTCAGTTGTCTAATGCAGATACTTACCCGCACAACCATGATGAGATTGACATTGAACTTCTTGGCCATGACAAGAGAAATGACTGGGCCTTTCAGACCAATGTCTACATAAATGGAAGTGTTCGCACAGGCAGAGAAGAAAAATTCTATCTCTGGTTTGATCCAACAGCAGCACACCACCATTACAGCATCATCTGGAACAGCCATCATATTGTGTAAGAAGGCCTGAACTCAATCTCAATTTCTTGATAATTTTAAACCAGTCTGCTTAAGTTTCTGACAATTTTCTGAATGAACAAATGCAGTTTTTTTGTGGATAATATACCAGTAAGAGAATTTGTCCACAACAGTGCCTTCCCTTTTCTCTACCCATCAAAGCCAATGACGGTACACACAACTATATGGGATGGTTCAGAATGGGCAACACATGGAGGAAAATACCCTGTAAATTACAACTATGCACCATTTGTGGTTTCACTAGCAGAAATGGAAATGACTGGTTGCATATCAAATCCAACTGCGACTGGTACCTCATGTTCTAAGGCTGGCGCTTCTAGCTTGGACCCTGTTGGAGGACAGGAATTCGCCACTCTATCAAGAGAACAGAGTGTGGCTATGGATTGGGCTAGAAGGAAGCTCATGTTCTACTCTTACTGCAGTGACAAAGCAAGGTTCAAAGTCTTGCCACCTGAGTGCAAGTAAATTAATGTATCAGAAAACCCATTATTATTATTTTTATACCAATTTAAACATTTCATTTACCAAGTCGGGGATGGGTTGGTTCCTCGACTTAAATAGCCTGGAACAAAGGATGATGGGAAGAGTCAGGTACATGTGGAGGGAGGTACAAATTAATTGTAATTAGTGGCGGAGACAGTATAATAAAATAAGACAGGTAAGATCAAAGACACACACATGAACTGTCGCGGACAACGTACCTGCAGTTGCACTCCAGCCATGAAATTGGGCCACAGTCACGACAAAGAACTATAGCTGCAACTTGTTATTGTTATTTAATGACAATTTCATCGAACCGACGCCACCACCTCCTTAATCGCTCAACTAAAACTGTATTAGCATTGAATTTAGTACCAAATCTAGCGAGCAGGGACGTAGCCAGCCAATACATACAGGGGGGCCCAAAACAAATTTTTTAAAATTCTTGGGAGCCCAAACTCTAAAAATTATATTTTTATATAAAAAATAATTAAAAATTAAAAAATTTTAACTTTTTTTAAAAATTTCGCCGGGCCCAGTGCCCCCTTGGGCCTAACATACCTACGTCCCTGGATATAACACGATACCGTAGTGGAGATGAAATAAAGAATGAGAATAGTTCTTCATATATAACGACCATACGTAGTGCTAAACAGGAAATTGGGCATAGGTGGAAACTAAAATTGGAATAAAGTTTGAAAATTTTAAAATAATTTTTATTTAAACTAAAATATGTGGGTTACAAGAGTTTATTATTACTATAAGGTAGGAAAGAAAGATGATAATGAAGATTTTAAAATCGAAATAGAATGCAACCTAGAATTAGTGAAAGAAGGGTAGAAATTAAAAAAAATTTATGAAAGTATGCCATGTTCAAATGTAGACCCTAGTATTGTAGCCGTATGTGGGTATAAATTACAAAAGAATTATCTTAATCATACAATTGATAAGAGTGAGGTTGGAGGAAGGAGACATAAAAGTGGCATAGAAGATGATTATTATAATAAAAGAGAAGGATAGCAGAATTTTATACAGAATTGGTTGTGATGAGGAAGGAAGGATGAAGAATGCTTTTTGGACAAATGCGAGAAGTGGAGTAGCATATATGAAATTTGGTGATATGATTATGTTTGCTACCAGTTATGTCATGAATAAATATTGAAGTCTATTTGCTTTATTTATTACTGTAAACTATGACAAACATTTTATATTGCTTGATAGTGAATCCTTAGGTAGTGAGATCACTGTTGGTTTTTGTTGACTTTTTCATATATGGTTGAGGTATATGAATGGAAAGTCATCTGACATTGTAATTATATATGAGTGTAAGAGAATAGGTAATGCCATTAAGGTGATATTCCATACCGTAAGGCATAAACTATATTTATGACATATACTAAAGAAATTAACTGAGAAATTTAGTGTCTGTAAAATTTGTAAGAAGTTGACATATACATTTATGGATACTACGTATAATGCCAACACCACCAAAGAAATTGTGACAAAATAGCATGAAATTTTTATAGAGTTTGACTTGAAAAATAATTCATGGTTTAACATTCTATTTTATGACCATATAAGGTCGGCTCCAACATATGTTATAAGGTATTTTTAGGTTAGAATGTCAATGATGCAAATAAGTGAGGACATGAATGCTTACTTTGATCACGACGTGTATGAATGTAACACATTGAGATAATTTATTGAGAAATACAAAGAAGTAACTCAAAAAGATTAAGTGTGAAATTGAAAGGCTCCTCTCCTGAAATGACTAGATGGCCTGCCTGGCATCCCACAGTGGCCCTCCAATCAATATCTAATCCAACTAGCCTATTGCCCTTTTAATGAAAAACCTTACATTAACATTAATAATATAAACAGTGGAGTTTTTTAAAATCATTTTATTCTAAAAATTTTGGCAGCATAACGGCTACATTTTATATATTTCCAAAACTTCCAAAGCCCTTGAAAATGTTCAAAACACTTCTAAAATCACATCAAATTCTCCACTACAAATTTTGGACCTCAAATCCACCCACAAGCAATCTTAAACAATTGAATCAATTAAATTTAAAAGGCTAAAACATATTCATGCATTTAATTTTAAAACATTTATATACATGCATTATTTACACAAAAATACATCCAAAACATACTCATAGATATGCAATAGTTCCTAAAAAGTATTTACAAGGCAAAAATGCTTGCATAGTAGCGCATGACGAAGCTAACTATTTACAAGGAAAATGGTGAATTGCGACGGATTATTACCGATGGTATTAAAAACCGTTGAAAATACCGACCGAAAAAATGGTTCCGTCAGCGAAGTTGGTTAACAATTTAGAAGTTGCGACGGATCAACATTCCGTCGCAAAACTTACGTGAGGGTTATTTACCGACAGGAAATTCGGTCGGCAATGGTGTATGTAAAAACGTCAGGTCACTTAAAACCTACCCCTCTCTTTTTTTGCTCTCCCCCACGCAAACTTCTCTCCTAGCTCCCTTCGCCGCACTTGCGTTCTTCTCCGTTGGTTTCTCCAGCGACTGGCGTTTCATCTTCTCCGTTGGCATTAGGTGTTAGGCGCTGTTCATTCTTCTTCTCCCTTCCGCACATGCTAAGGTCGCCTCCTCTCCCTTCCACAGCTGCTTATTCTTCGTTCATAGATCTTCGAGCTTCGTTCTCCAACACTGCCGGTGGCTGACGACTGGAGTGACTGCTTCCCTCGCCGGCGTTGTGGTCTCCGACGAAGGTAAGTCACATCTCCTCCCTCCCCTTTGCCGATGGGTATGGATTTTGATTTTAAATTTAAATGTTTTATTTGTTTGAATATTTAAATGTATATTCATATAAATGTTGTAATTGATGATCATCTGTAAATGTTGATCCTGGAAGATTTTTTTGGTTAGGTTGAGAGGGAATCGTAACTTGGAGTAACTATCTAAAGATCTAAACGGTTAAGAACTGAGATGATTGAATTGATGATGTTGACTAAACTGATGATGATATTTAACCACTTGGATTGAATTGTTGAACTTTCCTAGAATCTAAATTATCTAGGCAGATGTCTTTTAAGATTCATTTACTTGAGAACAAATAGTAGTTTAAGTGTGGGGATAATTTTTTTAAAAAAGTGAAAATTGAATTAAGCCATAAAAGGTTAAAATTCAAAATGTCTTACAACAAATTCTCAATAAGAGAATGTTCAACAAAATAAAGTAACCAAGCTACTAAGTATAGTGACATTTGCAAAAACTTATATTAGAAACAACTTTATCATCAGCTGCTAATGTAATGTGAATCTAGTGCAATTTTGTTATAAAAGGTAGTTATAAGAATTCTAATGGCATCAACAAGTTCAGTCTTAAAAAGTTCATAGCTTCTTTTTTTGTTGTGGAAAATACACTTATTTGTTTCATCCTATATATGTAGGACCAAATAGGATAATGAAATATAGTAACATCATCTTTACTTCTTCCCAACAAGTTGCAGGTTCTCACTATATGTTATGATATATTGCAACTCCACTGGTGGTTTACTAATTGCACACTTCTGAAGAATTTTTTTCCAATAACCATATGTGAATTTACATTGGAAAAATAGGTGTGAGGAGCTCTCCATTTGGCTTTGCAGAGACTATACCAATTTTCCAATTGGTTAAACTTGTTTATTCTATTAACATTGGGTAGTTTTCCTTTTATAGCTCTCCATAAGGTTGTTGCAGCTTTAAGAAGTTAGTATTTGCACCATACTATTTTATACCAAGATATATTACTAAACTTTAGCTAAAAAAGCTTCTTGCAATTCCTGAAATTCAACTAAAAAAGCTACTTTCATGATGTGTTGTTAAATTTCGCATTAGTACACCACTAATTCTTATCCTAAACATTGTCTTTTAAGTCCATATGATTGAACTACATTTACCAATTGTTATCATTTATTCTCAAAAGATTCTCATGTTTCACCAACATTGCATAATAGGTTCTGATTGTCTAGAATGAAGTTTCTCAAAACATTAAGCTCATTCTTGTGAATAAAAGGACCACCTGATAACCATCTACCATGCCAAAATAGTGTGTTCATCTTATTCCCTACTACTTTCTTGATATGGATTCTAATGAAGCTTCTTCATTTATCTCCTTTAGAGTGACATGTGTGCTTTTAGAAGATAGATCAATTATCAATTTCCCAAATTCTTTTATCTTTGATGTAGAATGTATGTACCCACTTAGACCATAGAGATTTGTGATCATTAATCAGCGTCCATAACCTCTTGATCATTATGCAATTATTTAAGAGTTTTAAAAGAATGTTGCTCGAAACCCCATGTTTCTTAGAGCTGCAGACATTAGACCATTGAATGTCAGCTTTATAACCTCCTTTATTAGACACAAACTAGAGAAATTTTCTAAGCATTTTATCAATGGTTTTGTTCACGGGACTAGGAATAGCAAGATGTGTTCCTAACGAATATTGATTGAAGATAGTACAGTGGTGATCAGTTGAGCTCTCCTAAGTAGGGATAAAGATTTCATTCTTTAACCTATGATTTTAGCATGTATATTATCCACTAAAGGTTTAAAGCTTCCATAGCACAGTCTGAAAGAAGTTATTGGAATTCCAAGATAGGTGAGAGGCAAATGCATTTGTTTGAAACTAGTGACCTATTCAGCCATAGTTTTTTGATCTTCAAAACTTTTAGATAAGTAAAAAGAGGATTTGTCAATATTAATATAAAGTCTAGACATCTTGGTGAATATAATGATAGCCTTCATTATTGTTGTAAGTGAAGTTTTGTCCACCCCGGCTAAGATAATCAAATAGCCAAATTTTGGTTGGTAATTCCTTATTTTCTACACTTATAATGATATTTGAAGTGGTTGATTCTCTTAAAAATTCTACACGAAATTCTATTGAAAACCTCCATAATAGTGGCAAATAAGTATGGCGAAGAAGGGTCTCGCTGCCTAATGCCTTGTAGAAAAAGAATATTATCACTCATCTCGTTTCTAAGAATATCGGCCCTCTAACCATTGTCTATTTGTTTAAACAAGATCATCTTTAGTCTATTAGCTAAGATTTTTGAAATAATCTTGTATATTAAGTTAATAATAAGTTATAGTTCTGAAATCTCCAAAACTTTTTTTCTCACCTCCTTTAGGAATGAGAGTAATGAAGTTACCATTAATCAATTTGAGTTTTCTTTTCTTCTCAAATAATTCCAGCATTGCATCTAGTACTATAACTTTGATGATAGGCTAAGCTTTAACGAAGAACATTATGTTAAACCCATCAGGACTGGGAACTTTATGGGGATTCAAAATTTTGATAGTTTGCTCAAATTCTACTCTAGTATTAGTATTTAAGAGTATACTAGCTTCTTGAGGAGTAATGGAATTATATATGATGCTATTCAATACCTTCTTTGAAGAATGAGCATTGGTGGGGGCATTCATAACATTGGAGAAGTATTTAAAAGCCTCTAACTTCAACAAATCTTGATCTAAATGATGTGACTGTTACAAAACATATTCCTGGTTCTATCTATATTTTTTTCTTGAGATAACAAATCTGTGAAAGAAATTTGAACGTCTATCACCACCTTTCAGCCAGGAAATTATGAACGTTTACCTTGTTAATAACATATCAAATGAGAGAGCTTTAGAGAAATTATACAAAGCTTGCTTCACAGTTTCAATGAGTATACTGTATTAAGGATTATAATATAATTCATTATTAGTTCAAATTAGAGCATTTTTGCAGTTATAACTAGATGTTGTAAATTACCTATATTCTCCTTATGCAACAATTTCATATTCTACTTTATCAAAAGCATTTTTTGGTAGTAACTGTACTGCTAAGAACCATTCACTCCAACTTTTAACCCTTTCCATAAAGCATCATCAAATTTAGGAATATCCAAAAGAAAGTTGTTAAATATGAAACAATGCTTGATTCTTTTAGAATTAATAAAAGTGAAGACAAAAGAGTGATCAGACAAAAGAGTATCAGACAAAATAGTGTTATGGAAGGCAGTGAAACTGTTGGTCAATTAAGTGGTTTAAGGAATTGTGAAACCACTTAATGTTAGGAAGAGATATGTCAAGCATATTCCTAATAAGATCATTTCGTTGCTGGACGTTACTCCCTGTAAAGAAATTACTAGTTGAACCTACATTAGTTACTTCAATATTAGATACGCATAGTATTAAGTTTTGGCAAGGAGTTTTTACTTTGTGTTTTGCTATGCTTTCATGCATAAATGACCTTGGTTTAATTTATTTTTATTAAATTTTTAGTAATTGTTACAAATGATGCCTTTTAATAAGTTTGACCAAGAATTAGAGAAGATTTTAAGGGAAA
>JANZXV010000003.1:10075411-10107033 GCA_027576455.1 Erythroxylum roigii
CGTCAAGAAGCACAGCTTGAATTGTAGAAATTGTGTCCCTCAGTCTCTCAAGCTCATTACTTAAACTCCCACAAAATCCGATCTTTTGAAGAACAGGGTCAGCCAACTTCTCGAGAATCCCCTCCGCAATCTGGGTCTAAATTGTATTTTACCAACTACCTGTGGAAGTCAAGTCTTTGGCTGACTATAATTGCGTCGAAACGTGGAAAGGAAGGTTCTCTGGTGAACAAAATCACAGATTTGACTGAAAATTTGTCCAATATAGCCAGTGAACCACCACCAACAACCCGAACTGAAAATTCTGGCAACCATTCATGGCCTGTTTGGATTAGGGTTTTGGTATGGAAAGTAAAACAATTCTATGAATATTCGGTTTCAATCACCACCAAGCTTCACTCAATGCTTGATTTCTTGTTATTTTCCTACGGGTGTCTTGTAAATTCAACGAGATTTTAAGGTTTTTGGCCATAGGATGCTACCATTATTGTTTTTGCCTTGCTTTCTCTCAATTTGATCAGATGTTAAAGTAGGGTTCTTTTTTTAAAAGGTACCTGAGTGGGGCCCACGTGCATGTGTATGGCCGTTGTGTGTGTATTTTTTTATTTTAAAAATTTTATATTTTAATAATCTAAGGACAAATTTGTTCGAAAAACACTCAATTGGGTATCTTGAATGAGAATAAAAAACACAGAAACAAAGGTGAACGAATCAAAAACACAGGGGCTAAGATGAATAATCAAGTATATCACATGGGCTTTTCTATGTGACTTGCCCAAAATTCTCTGTGCATTTTGTCAAACAAGTTGCGTACAGCCCAACTCTGCCTGTTATCACTGCCACTTTTTCTAAACTTTACAAGGCTCTTGATTTAGCTCTCTAATTGATGATCCGGATTGGGTTTGGTGGATTTGATTAATTAGATATCGAAAGCAAATGCTTTGTTGTCGCGGTCATCGCCCGCTTGTTCTTACCAAAACCAAGCTTGTAGCTTTTGAAACAAAGCATGCGTTAAGAAAATGTTTGAGACAACCTCAATTTTAACGGTAGATTAGACTTTGTATTTTTTCAATAGGCCCCTTGCCGCATGGACTTCAAAGCTGGTATATAAGACCCACTTTAAATTTTTACCCTGGACAATGGGGAAAACAGGCACTACTACTTCTGTTCTTTCAAAATAATCAGTCCTTTATTTTGAAGTTCTCTTTCTTAATGATCATCTAAGAAGAAATATTTCTTTCTACATGATTTCTCAGGTGGTCTCAAATTGCAGCACAATTGCCTGAGAATTTGTGGAACTCTTGCTTGAAGAAGGAACTTAGACAAAGAGGCATTTACCTTGTTAAACCACTTTCAAAGGTTGAAAATGTAGAAGACAAGAAGCAACCTACTAAAGACAAACTCTGTGCTTCAAGTGAACTGAACCTCCTCAAAGTCGATAGTTTTAGGCAAGGAGATAGCTAACAATCTTCAATTTCTCCATAGGTTTGTCGATTGCATGAGAAAGGTTCTCCCAACTCCAAAACCATAAATACTGGTAACAATAACACTTTCAACAGAAGTAACAACAACAGTTTGATGAAATCAATAAGTAACAAGGTGGCTGTTTTGTTTTTTTGTTTTGGACGGGTTAGGGACTTTCAAAGCAGAGTTGAGTTTTAGCTTTACAAAACAAGAATTAAGTTCAAGCAATGGTGATGTACAGGCTCTACGGAAGAGATAAAAGTTTGCTGTTCAAGCTCATATAGCCCCAAGTTTCAAGGAAGTCGGAATACTTCGGATCGACAACAGAGAATAAATAAAATAAAATAAAAAACAAAACAAAACGAGAAGATATAAACGAGCATTTGAAAACCAAATAGATCATTACATAGCCTGTGTGACTAAACTCCAAGGAGCTAAGCAGTTTCATTGTCATCACTGTCCCATAATCATTCTTCTTTCTTTCTTTTTTGCTTCCACCACCACCACACCACCCCACTATTGCAGGCATGGTACACTTTATTCTCAAGAATATAAGAACATGGGAAAAGAGTAAAAGCGAAACAAAGTCACTAAAAGGTTCATCCGCCTCTAGAGCCATGCTGGATTTGTCAATGGTGTGATCACAGCCTTCACTTGCAAATAATTCTGGAGACTGTAAATTCCCTTTTCTCTTCCTTGCCCACTCATTTTGTATCCACCAAATGGAATGGCGGCGTCGAAAACATCAAAGCAATTAACCCACACAGTCCCTACTCTCAATGCACGAGTCAGAGTGTTGGCAACATCTATATCTTGTGTGAATACTCCGGCGGCCAACCCGTAGTGGGTGTTATTTGCCCTCCTTATAACATCACCAAGGTCCCTGCAATCATTTGAAACAGCGAAGAATATTAGTAAATACACAACCTCAGTATTATCTATTTGTAAGGGTAATTGCTTACTTGAACTTCAAGATGGACTGAACAGGGCCAAAGATCTCGTCTTTGGCTATCAACATATCATCCTGATACGGATAATAGAGGGATCTAGTTAGCTTCATGATCATGTTTCTAGCTTCCTGTGTCAACTGGTTATTAGATAGACATTTTACCTTAACATTTGAGAAGACGGTAGGCTGGACATAAAAGCCCTTGTGGCCAATCCTATCGCCTCCAGTTTCAAGTGTAGCACCACTTTCGATCCCGGATTTTATGTAACCAAGTATCTTCTCAAATTGTTCTGAATCAATCTGTTTCATTTATGCAGGTAACGGGTTACGTCCATAATAATTACCACCAAATTTGAGTTCCTGAATGCTTCGATTCAGTCGGAATTTTCTTGGTATTACCTGAGGACCTTGCTCAATGCCACTCTTGAAAGGATCACCAACAGAACGTTTCAAAGCTCTTGCCTTTGCTTTCTCTACGAACTCATCATATACACGCTCATGCACATATGTACGAGAACCAGCACAGCAGCACTGCCCCTGCATCACCACAACTGTGATCAGTAAACTATATTTAAGTTAGCATGGAAGGCTCTTGGTTTTTAAGCGATGCTTATAGACATGCCTGATTAAAGAATAGAGCAAAGTGAGCCAGCTCAACAGCCTTATCCACATCGGCATCCTCGCAGACAATAAAAGGGGATTTCCCACCAAGCTCCAGGGTCACTGGCTTAAGATTGCTTTTCGCTGCCAACTCAAGCACAATTTTCCCTGTGCTTGTTGATCCAGTAAAAGCAAGCTGCAGAGAGAGTGACATCAATGTATTTGAGACAAATAATTTCTAGCTGAATGACTATTTCTAAATTACAAGAACTTGAAAAGTTCAGATTTTTTTCATGCGGAAACTATTAGTTGTACGTTACAAACTTATGCTGGATCTCAAGTGGCCATGCATGGAAGATAATCCTATCCTTGCCCATCTTTTGAGGCACTAAATATGCAAGTCCATGCAGAAATAAGGTCAGGATCTTGATGACTTGCAATACCTTGTCCACGTCCATATGGCTTGCAAGAGCCGCACCTGCAGTTGGACCATATCCAGAAACCACATTGAGAACACCTTCTGGAAGTCCAGCCTGTCAAAAGCGTACATTAATTAACAAATATGTACAAACTACAAACGGTAACGGTGATCTAAAGAATTGCAATAGTGATGATTTCTGGAAAACTATTCAACCAAAAGACATGCATAAACCATGAAATATGAATTGAGAACAGATCATTTCTCATATCATTTATTAATATAATATAATCCAGGGGCCATCCATTACTCCGATTTATTAGAACAAGTCATGATTTGTGTGACAAATTTTCTTATGGCGACTCCCGATCATCTATTTATATGTGCAAGCTTGACATATGCTAAACTCTTATTTGGAGTGCATATTAGTGCATATTCATCATAGGCATAAATGACAAAAGCTTAGGAGTTAAATAAATGGAAACAGGAAATTCCCTTTCTGCTGAAAAAGGATTTTCTAAAGATATTGTCCAAATTACCTCATGAAGTAGCTTTGACACGACCAGAGCTGATAATGGTGTCTGCTCCGCTGTCTTGAGGACAATTGTATTGCCACATGCTAATGCTGGGCCAACCTTCCAAGCAAACATGAGAAGGGGAAAATTCCATGGAATAATCTGACCAGCAACACCGATTGGTTCATGCAAGGTTTGCACATGATGTGGTCCATCGGCAGGAACGGTGAGTCCATGAATCTTATCCGCCCAACCTGAAAAATAGTATATAAATCGGCTCAATTGAAATTCATATTATGACTAGCATTTGCTGTTTCAGAATAAACCAAATTTAAAACGGAACACAAAATCTTCAGATTCTCAGAGAAATGGAAAGAACTATTGAAGTTTCGATATATTTCGTGGTCCTTTTATTTTTCCTTACCAGCATAGTAGCGAATTAGACGTGTCATCATTGGTACTTCAATCTTAGCAGCTTGCTCGTATGGTTTCCCATTATTCCATGTTTCCAATGCTGCAATTTCATCATTGTGCTTCTCAAGCAAATCAGCAAATCTCAAAAGCACCATTTGTCTTTCCTGGAATCCAAAGGTAAGAGTTTTCAGTCCAGGAATCACCAATGCCAAAATACGCAAAAAAGAATTATCAGCGAAGAGGACAAAGAATGAGTACATAGGCAGTCATTCTTGGCCATGGTCCATCATCGAATGCTTTGCGAGCTACAGCCACCGCGCGATTAATATCTTCAGCATCACCTTCAGCGACATGGGCAATTACATCCCCACTCCTGGGGTCAAGAGTTGGGAACGTCTTCCCTGTAGGCAAAGAAAGTAACAAAAGGTTCACTAAATTTTGTTTCTCTCTTCATCGATGGCATATCAAAATAGCAATAAACAGAAGGCACAGTAATGCACTATATTGCTACTTCACAGATTTATATCCATATAATTCCACGCTAAAAGACTTGATGCCCTGGTACTACCTGGTGCCACATTGGAGCTGGTAGCTCATTGAATGCAAACTGACACTAAGACGGTGTATTTAAACAATAACATTAGGAACATCCAAACCTTGACAGATAAAAGCTACTCATAAACGTTGAAGTAGTGGTTTCACCTGATGCCGCATCAACAAACTTCCCATTGATCAAAAGCTGATTATAATTTACTTTGACAGGTGCCTTAACTGGTTCCTCGAGAGCAGCAGCAGTGCTGTATCTAGAAATTACACTGGCAACCCCATAATATCTTCCTGGAAAAATAAAATAACCCAAACTGGAAATCTGTTACTGAAGAATTCCAAATTAATTACACTTAATTAATTTCGTCCTATTAGTTTCCTTATGAAAATCATTCGGGTTTCCTTATTAACAGGAATTAGAAACCCAAGGCTTAAACTTTACTGTTGGGGTCCAGCAACAAAAGAGAGGGAAGTCAGGGAACCCATTTATAGACCCAAAATGCCAAGATGTTACTATCAAAAGGAAAATGTGATAACGTCGAATCAAAGTTAGCCAATAACAACATGGAACGTTACTATTTTGAGAACCCAGAAATGGAGTCACAGAATGAGTGAAGGTGACGTAGGTGATCCAAACAAAGTAAGTCAAGTAACAGAAAAATCAAAATTTTTGGTTCAATACAAGCTTTACTGTAGAAAAAGACTTTGCTTCATAATATTTAATAACAACAATAATCAGAAAAAGAAGGCCAGTCTATCTCTTTAATAACCAAGATTTCTTATCCCTTCTTATCTCCAGTTTATCCCTTTCTGATATGTTCTGTTTGGATATAAGAGAAGGGCAAAGAGAGTGATGGGCATAGGCCTATGAAAACAAAAACAAGGAACGAAAAACATAATCTTCAAAGTTAAATCCTCCATCCACCCGTGTTGTTAATATCCAAACGTTAAACGAGACACCACTTACAGTGGAAAAGCAATCACAATCTTCGTTTTTCGATGTGATTAAAAACAGAGAGACAAAAAGGTGAATGCAGAGAAGCTCATTCATTGAGGTTGAGGACAAAACATCGTTAACATTACCTCTGGACCTACGAAAGGAGGCAGAGGCTCCAGAGAAGGTGCAAGAGAGAAGCCATGAAAGGCTCGAAGCAGAAGCAGCAGCAGCAGCCATGTCAATGCAGAATATTTCTGTGTTTGGTGTCAACAGCTACCCCTGTGACCACGTTGTTATATATATCGAGACGTAGTTCTTGTGGGTGGGACTTAATGATGAGGACTCATATTTAATTAATTACTAGTAATAAATAATTACTTCAAACTCACTATCTAATTAATTACTAGTAATAAATAATTACTTCAAGTGAAAATTTAATTAAAAAAATATGTTATTTTTATCGGTGAAATTTAATTAAAGAAGTAAGTTCTTCAATAAAAATAAATTGATTTATGCTAATTAATAAGATTTTAAATTAATTAAGTTTTAACTATAGAAACTATTAAAATAAACTAAAGTGAGTAGTTAAAAAATTTTAGAATAAATTGGTTTTTTAATAATTGTTCCAATGTATTTGGAGCGGAAGAGAATAGTAAACGCATGAGCCGTCCACCACCCACCAGCGACTTTTATATTTCTTTGACCAAAACTGAATGATAAAGATGATTGGATGTGTGGTGAATAATTTTGTGGGTATTTATATTTTAAAAAATAAATATTAAATAACTTTTTATGAGTTTTGTCTTTTCTCTCAAACTACACTACACTACACTAAATCACCCTGTGATTCGGGTTTATGACAGGCATGTGGACATGGATTTCGCTGTCTACTATAGCATAGACCATATAGTTAAGGGTATGGCATAAGTCGAGGTAAGAGTGGCCAAATCAATATAATAATGTCACACTTCTCCCACACATATGGGGTATTATTACTTATTGTAATAGCCTAGGAGTGGAAATTAATGAACAATATTTTGTTGATGAAATTGATTTTAAAATCGATCTTCGTGAGTTGTAAGAATCATTTTCTTGATTATACAAAAAATACTAACCGTGATCTATCTTATAACTTGTAATTTGAGAAAATACTTGCTGATTTGAATTGTAAGATGGTACCATGTAATTATATTTTGTTGGAAGGGAAAGGGATACATGATAAAATTTAGCAATGGCGATGAACTGTTGAGAAGAAGATTTTTTTTAGGGATGGCTCGGCAACCTGAAATTGGTGCCATGTGATGTTTAGGGTATGATGCGACTAAATATTAAATGGTTACATTCTTAGTGCAAGAAGAATCATTAAGAATTACTAGATCCCGCCTTTTTAGGAGTTCCTATGAGTTACAGTCTGGTTAATACCACATGAGCCATTGCGTATAATCAAGGGCAGGGCCATATTTTAGCACAGCATCTGATCCGATGGACCACCACAATCCACCTAGAACTGTCCGTTATCTGCATATACCAATTTGCATTGAGGCACTAACTCATTCACTCGCTGGCTGAACCCATAACGGCCATGTCGGGTCTGGACAATCTCTGACTGACTGCGTGACATGAGTCTTAAAAAGTGTGTGCTCCAAAATGATACGTACGAAGACAAAAGCAGCCTATAGAACATTGTATTTCTCATATACAACTATCATTTAATTGTCTGAAGCCAAAACTCTACTCTTAAGATAGGTCACACTCGTTCCAAGCCAACACTTAATTTTTGGCGCATAAATGAGTTACTCGTACGAACAATTTCGTTACTTCGTAAAACTCAATACGTGACGGCTTGATAGCCAAACCAAAGGTTCATCTCCCTGTATTTGTAACGTGAGATCAAATAAAGCCACTGAAAGGACGCTTTCAAGGTTTTTGTGGTCCTTCCCGTAAGCTTGCTTTGTCCTTACAATATTATTTCCATTACCTGGATAAAATGGACACAACAGTCGAAAGGGATATATCCTATCGTTCATGACAGCATAATCAACACCTAACGTTGGACTGTTAAAGCAAACCAGTAGTACCGTCGACATAAAAGTAATTACTAACTCCTTTTATGCCTCTGAGGACTTACTGCATACAAAATAGATAAAAGGGCCCAAATGCAAGCTTTTTCTTCTAATCCTTTCACCTTGAAATACCAAAAATTCAAAGGATTTAATCAAAACCTTCAAACTCAATTCTGGCCTTTGCTTTAGCCCTGCTCCTTCTAGTGCGGACTGGAACATTTAGTTAGTACTACATGACTAGAATAGAAACTGAAGAAGCTGATCGCACTGTGTTTTACTAATTTTGTACCATTCAGGTCCTCTTTATCCTTGAAAATGTTCCTGTCTCAGAAAAGTAGGTACTCTGGGTTCCACCACCAAGTTGGTGTGCATGTGCTTGTGGGTTCGAGAGTTCAATCCCCTGTCAAAATAGGATCCATGCGTACATTATAATAAACATATCAAACAAGAAATATCTAAGTAACATACAGAGAAGATCTTCCCAACTTCATAAATTACATTACAGAATACGGTCATGAAAAGGAGAGGAAGGTAGATTTGTCACATGTAACAATAAAATGGCCACAGAAAAAAGCAATATCTACTTGTAGGGTAACATGACCCGACCATCGTGCTGAGCCTAATCCAACTGCCATAAAAGATTCAAACCTATCGAGTTTTACACCTAACAAATTGTTAAAAGGTTCTAAACCAAAACTCTGAGTTGGGTTTTGGGTTGACTATCAACCCAACTAACCAACTCAAATATATAGAAAAGGTTTGTAATCACAATGCAATATTCGATGAAATTCTTTTCCTTTTTCACTTGATGTTGTCTACCAAACAGGATAGAAAGCAAGTAATTCGTTTATTTATTTAATTAGACCTTTTAGTTTCATATATGTGTTTGAAAACAAAGAAGTATTTTGAAATAAAGAGCAAACATTAAGAGTTGCCACATCTCTCTTTAGAAGTGAAATTTTAAAAACTTGAGTAGCTAGGTAGACCCATAAACCCACTCTACTACACTGCCAACTCACTCACTTTAAGTTAGATGCATTTGTGTGTCTTAAGAATCTAATACCTGAAATACATATATTCAACCGAACCCAACATGTATTTTCCCTACATCAACAGTTTTAAAATGTTTAACAATGATAAATAAGTACAAACCTGCACTGGTGTAAAAGCCAAGCTTGAAGTCAAGCCTGAGGTCGCACCACTGCTTCCATACTGCTTCTCCTTGAATCTGAAAAACAAGGAATCCATCAATATCTGAGATTGGTTAAAACAATGAAAAGCATTCAGATAATAACATCATAGAAATTTAAAAGAGCTTCTGACCCCTTAGGTATTCCACTGTTTCCAGAAACCAAAACAAAGAACTAAAAAGAGCCGAAAATATAAAAAACAAGAGAAAAAGAAAGAAAAGCATACTTCTTAGCAACTTTGGCAGCAAGTTTGCTCTGACCAATTGATACACGCAGCTTGCCACTCCCAGCCTGACCAAGCATTCCATAACCTTCACCCAGTCCATCACCTTGAACAAGAATTATATGCACGTAAGGATCTGGTAAGGATTGCTTGCCTACTTAGAAACTTCCTAACAAAAAATTTTCAATAGATCGGTAGATTCTTTTCTTCACAATGTTAAAAGTGCAATTAAATAGGCAAAGACCAGTAATAAGTAGTCAATTCATAGCAGTGTCCAAAAGTAATTACTATACTAAAATTAAAGATAGCAGCTGCTAGTATAGAGAATTTTTACCACTAAGCAATTAATCTAACTTAATGGTCATGAAAGTAAATTCATTGAAAAGGGAAATTTTATAACCAAATCAAAATAGATTTACCTAAGGAGCTCTCTTCAGGTACACCAAATTGCATCCTATTAGCAAGCTTCCTCATGTCCGTCAATGCATATCTGAGAAATTTTACATTACTAGTCAAGAATACTATAATAACATATCAAGCATGTTGTACAAATAAGCATGTTATACAAATCTACCTTTCCTTCATCTTCCTTAGCCGTCGACCACCTCTCTTTTTCTTAGGCTCAGAATCAGGAACTGGAAGTGGTTTAGGTTGCTTTGCAGGAGGAGGCTCTTGCCACTTCTCTATTTTCTTTCGGATTTCTTCCCTAAAGGTTCTTCCAGTGTTTCCTGATGGATCTCCTCTTGTGCAATCTACTCGTGCTGTAAGGGTAGACTTTGAAGCCAATAGTCGACAAGCACGCATTCGCAGATTAGGTGGTGTTGACTGAAATATCTCAGTTTGCTCAATATAACCTACACGGAATTGACTAGTTGCAGTAGAAAACCCAGCAAGGTTCTTTTTCTTGGCACCAAGAAGTTGAACATTACAGGCAGGCATCTTGGCTAACGATGAGAGGCCACCAGCAGTTCCCATAAGTTTGGCCGCACAAGCACTTCCAACAATAGCAGAAAGATTTGGTGCAATGTAACCCATTCTGCTTTCCACAAAATCCAGGACTTTTTTCTTTGCTGAATCAAGGGCAAGAGCACGATCACAAGCATCAATAGTCTTCTGAAGTACTTCCTCAGGAATTGGCTTTCCACTTGTCGTCGATGCTGTCACTGAAACCACCATAATAATAGCTGAAGGTAAAAGGCCCTCCAAATCAACAAGGGTAAGATCCATCTCATTCCCAATCTTCTTCACCACACGAGCATAATCAATTGGATGGTGCACTAGTGACTCAAGTTCTGGAAATTTTGACCGGTACTTATCACGGATAAAATTGTGGATAATGATAATTTCATTCTCAATGTCAACTGATAGAGCATTACAGTCCACAATTAACTGGTATTCAGGATCATCTTCCAATACAATCCCCTGAATTGATATATCAGACCCCTTCTCAAGTCCATCTTCAACTTTCTAGCAATCAAAGCAGACTTAATTACAAGCATGCTATAATTAGCATGGCAATAGAACAAAGCATAAAATCAATCCAAACCAGCAACCCAGTTTATGCAATTATACATAGGCAATCTAGAATGTGAAAAATAACAGACAGCTACAAGCAGTTATTGTCTCAATGTCTTGTATAGAAATATGAGAAAATAAACATAAGAAAAAGAAAACTAATGTAGGCACAAGTCTAAATGTGCACAAACTGATGAATTAAATGAACAAACCTGCATTATATCATTGTATCTCTGTGTTTTCTGCAATTTTGAGACACTATCCAAGTCATCATAGTTTATTGCTTCAATGTCTGCCATGTCCCTATCAATATCTTCTTCCATATTTGTGGTGTCAACATCTTCTTCCTCCTGAACGCGAAAACCATTAAAAAAATTCATTTTGTTTCCGGAATTGGGAACCAACAAATGCTAAATTTGCTAGAAAGGTCAGATTTACAACTTCATCCTGTAAAAGGGCACGAGAGAAATGCAATGGACACTACTTACAATAACATCAGCATCATTGTCAGATAACTCGTCAAGGTCTGCAAGAAAGGAATCAGCAAGAGTAGCCTGAAAATATGATCCAAAGTAGGACTGTTAGTAGAGAAACACAATAGATTTTCCCTGAGAATCACACAAGAATGATGAACCCATGAGAAACAAATGCAGAAGAAACAAGTATCTAAATCAAAATCAAAATCGTAATTCCCAACAGTAAGAACCATTATCAAGGAGTTTTTCACTTGAATGAGATTACAGTATAACAACAGACGAGTCACTGGTCGTTATAGCTTAAAACATATTAACGTAACAGGATGCTGTATTAGCGTAAAATGAAATAACGAACAGAACATGTAAATTACACAAATAAGAAAACCCTCAGGTCTCAAGACACCCACGAAGTATGAGAAAGCACCAGAAGAGGCAAAGCTTTAATTTTTTGAACTAATCCATAAAACCCCATGAATATTAAACAATTCACTGCCTAAAGAACGTAAGAATAGAAAAGGGAACGAGAAAGAAGTAGAAGAAGTCACCATATTTGCCCGGAAATCGAAGCACCGACTCGATAAGTTTGTTCTACAAGCCACAGAAAAAGAGAAGAATAAGAGAACAGATTAAAGGAAATAACAAAATACAAAGGCAAATTTACGAATTGGGAAACTTAAAAGTGGAAAGATTAGTGGGTACCTCGGCGTCTACCTATAACAAACTGGAATCTGTTAAGCGGAGACGAAGCTTCAGAACAGAGGTTATGAATTTTACGATAATACAAGACATTGACATTCAGAAAGAAACGGGGAGTAAGATTTTATTTTTGGGCCACAGAGCCCAAGTATCGTTAAGCCTTTTTGTACACTGGACTTGGACTGTACTTCATTTTGTGGCTTTCAAATCCACTGGTTTTGGTATATGATGTGGTCAGTCAAGTTTCAACAACGTGATCAATTTAGGTGCTTGCTTGTCGGCAGACTCTCGTCGCTTAGTCCTTTAATTATTAGGTTGTTTTTTTAAAATAAAATTCAACCACCGTTTGTGCTTGCGACACACATTTTGATTCTTTTCGTATCAAATCTTATTAATATTTTAATAATAAATAAATAATATCAAAGAATATTAAATTTTTGTTAAAAAAACGAAAAAGTCAAAATTATATGCGTAGGTCTTATTTGATAAACGGTGGATGAGCTATTTTTCCGAGGAATAAAAGATATTTGGGTGTTTAATCATATCAAATCATTGATTAGGTCGGTAGATTGAACTCAATTTTTTTTAAAAAATGCTCTTATGAGAACATTTTACTCTAACAGTTGAGAAATTGATTGATGAAAAGACAATTGTGCCCAAAAATTATTACAAATTATTCGAGCTGTCATATTTTATTATTACTTTCCATTCCCCAAACTTCAACTTGATTAATACGGATTAAAATAAAATATGAAATATTAAGATGTAATACTCATGTATTTACAAAATCTTTTTTTTAAGTCATGCTATCGGAAATCATTTTATACATAAGTAGTTAATATTAAACAACTAATTTTATTAAATATTTTTAAATAAATAACTGATTTAGCTAATTTTACCGAAAGTTGTTAAATATGGCTTAATAAAAAATTTTAAAATTTTAATTTAATTGGTTGTAAGAAAAATAGTTAAAAGTTAAAACAGAAACACCGGCATCTTTGGAAATGGTCGAGGTATTGGATGAGATATTGTCTAACTACGTGTGTCCCTCTCCGTCATCTCTTCCCGATTCCCACTCTCCAAAATGAGCAGATAAGTGGTGACCTGAGCTCCAGAGCTTATGGCTACAACTGATTTGTCTTCTTCGTAGTCCTTTTGGCCCAAATTTGGAAAGCACAGAGCCTTGTGTGGTCATGCTTTTTTTATCCGTTTCTGTCACATCCAATTTCAATACGGACCTCACACCGCTACTGGTCTCGGGTGAAATTACGACTTCCTGTTGCTAGGTGCTCCGACTCCGACACCGACAGATGAAGAAATGCCTCTCTAGATTAAGGGTTCCAATGCACGAATCAGATTCGCACTTGCTCCTTGTTCTTGGGAATTCGGATTAGTTGGAACTCCTCAGCCTATCATTTTTCAGTTGCATCCATTATCTCATTTGATTTAAAACAGGTAACTAACAGATTATTACATGATCTTTTTAAGAATTTGAACTTTTAATGCAATCCATAACAATTTGGGAAAGATGTCAGATCTCTCCCATAAACTCAAAGCATTAATAGTAGGGTTTAGTTTATCTATTAAATCATCATTTGACTTAGATGTTTCATCTCTAAAAGTAAGATGAGAGCAACCCATACCCCAAGGGAGGGACTACTTGAGAGCCCTATCATTTAATGTATAATACAATCCCAATTTAACCCTAAACCCTAGTAAAATAATGAACTATGTCGGAGATATTTGTTCGAAGCCTCAAAAGACGCGTCTTTACAAAGCAGATGCATAATATTCTCTAATATAATATTCCCATATTTCTTTTTACACTTCATTACCGTTTGTTACTGTTTCATTTAACGCTGTTTACTGTTTAGTTTGACATGAATTGCCTGTCCTCAACACTATATAAAGCTTACAGGCCCAAAGATAAGTGTGTGCGGCATCTCTCGGCTTCGGTGCCCCATTTTGGTTGGAGTCTTTCAAGGTTCAAGCTTTTCCGGGTTTTGGGTGCGGGAGAGAGGTTTGAGGGTGAAAGGGTGTCCATGGCTGAACAGGGTATTGTGTCCGGTGATTTGTCTGTGAAAAGGGCGAGAGAAGACGGAGACAATGGAGTTTCAGCGACCACAGAAGCTATGGAGACAGAGAATAGCATCAGCTCGCATTATATATCAACTGTTATTCCTGGATGGTTCTCTGAGATTAGCCCAATGTGGCCTGGTATTTTTTTTTCTCTGATTTTCTTTTCGATTGTTTCGAGATTGTAAATCCCAGAAACTGTTGAGTTTCCATTACAGAGCTCTTTCTACTTGAATTTGTTTCTGTTCCTTTTTTGAAGTCGTTTTTGCATTATATTGGAATAAAGATTGTGTTTTTTGTTTATAATTCCTCGCTGGCTTGTCTCATATCTTCTTTAACTTCCTTTTTGTGATATAACTTTCACCGGTGCAAGTTTCCTGCGTGGTATTTTGTTTCTTTCTTTTTTTTTCTATATCTAGCATTCGAAACACTCGTAGCTCTTTATTGTATTCAGAACCATATTCTGCCGTCTGCTAACAAAGAATATTAGGGACTTATGGAGAAGCTTCCTTCAACGGAGTTCGAAGGATAGTTGGTTACCTTATTGGAAACCAATGGAGGAAGTCGATGGAACACATATCGTGACGGCTTTGATTTTCATCCGTTGCTTGAGTGTTCCCTTTATACCCTTTCCCCTTCTTCCCTTTCAAAATCTTCTTCGTTGCACTTATATCTGAGAAAGGGGCTGAATATATCCTTTAAACAGCCGCTAGTATTCTATTATTTATGTTGTATCCTATCTAGTTAAGGATTCACCATAATTAACTTTTCTTTTCTTCACGGCTTACTTAGCTTTTCTTCAAGTTATAGCTGGTTATCTGAAGCCTGTTGCAAACCAATATTATATATTTTCACATTCGTCTGCACTTTCCAGAGTTTAGAGTTTGCTCTTTTAGCTGAAACTTCATGTTTAAAACATGCAGGGGAGGCACATTCTCTTAAGGTAGAGAAGGTCTTGTTCGAAGGGAAGTCTGACTACCAGAAAGTTATGGTCTTTCAGGTAATGAATGTACTCGTTTCAGGCTGTAGTTTCCAGTTTCTACTTATAAGTTCATATGGATCGTAAACCGTGTTGTTGGTATCTTGTATGCAGTCAGCAACCTATGGGAAAGTGCTTATCCTGGATGGAGTTATTCAATTGACAGAGAGAGATGAATGTGCATATCAAGAAATGATTACTCACCTTCCACTGTGCTCAATTCCAAACCCAAAAAAGGTAGTTATCTTGTCCTTTAGAGCCAAAGAAAAGTATGCACGAAGTTCCAAATTTTTACCTGATTAATATAGGCAACAGCTTAGAAACTTGTATTCAAACTTGGTTCGACCCTGTTCAAATTTGTCTTAATTGTCATAGACTCCATAGTGGTTATGACAATCATATTGTGACATTGGTCTATTATCACAAATCTGCCTTTTCGTTTCTGGCATGGCATTATGTGCTTTTATTTTACGAATAGTTATCCACCATTTGTGGAATTATGGCGGAAAAATTCCCTGAAAACATCATATATCTAATTTGATAGCTCAAAGTCAAACCTTGGGGATTGTGAAATTGATGGAAAAAACGAATTGTATAGCTGACAACTGGAAGACTTCAAATTTGATCATAAATTTCCCTTTCGATTCCGCATTTTGATTCTATATTCTGTTTCATTTTCAGGTTTTGGTCATTGGTGGAGGAGATGGAGGAGTCCTCAGGGAAGTTGCCCGGCATCCTTCTGTTGAGCAGATTGATATCTGTGAAATAGATAAGATGGTGGTTGAAGTGAGTTGGCTTTCCTGCATTCTGGTCTCCCGATTTTTTATGGTCATTTTACCATTGAGTTTATCTATGAATTTGTCATTTGGGGTTCCTGTGATGGAAAGCGTCGTATGAACATTTTCAGATCTTCAATAATGTGCGTGTACTTGAGTAGATGATATGAACATTCTAGTTGTGTTTTTTCAGGTTTCAAAGCGATATTTTCCTGCAGTGGCAGTTGGATTTGATGATCCCCGTGTTACTCTTCATATTGGTGATGGTATGAGCAGCATCTTTCCTATGTTAATTCTTATAAATCCCGCCCGTCCGTTTACTCACTGTTTGTCATTCTGTTAACATAACAGGGGTAGCATTCTTAAAGGGTGTCCCTGAAGGAACTTACGATGCAGTTATTGTAGATTCATCTGATCCGATCGGTAGTGACACTTATGTCTCTATGAATGACCTTGGACATTTTCAATGTTCATTTATAAGTGTTAATTTTGTATTATCCTTTTCATTTGGATGTCATTGTTTCCATTTTATCAGGTCCTGCACAAGAACTTTTTGAAAAACCTTTTTTTGAGTCCGTAGCAAAGGCTCTTCGGCCAGGAGGAGTTGTCTGTACTCAAGCAGAAAGCATATGGCTTCACATGCACATCATTGAGGATATTGTGGCGAATTGCCGCCAGACCTTTAAAGGTTCTGTCAACTATGCATGGACCACTGTTCCAACTTATCCAAGGTTTGTGCTCATCACCAGCCATTTTTTACTCAAGACTTTCTCCTCACCCTCTCCTTAGCTCAGCACGTGACCTGAATTGAACGTCATTGCTACAACAAAGGTGCCCTTTTCTGGGCCTTGACAACCTATACGTTGTGGCTTTTTGGTTTATCTACTTTATAATTGGTCTTTTTTGCAATTATGTTTCCTGTTCCAGTGGAGTTATCGGCTTCATGCTTTGCTCCACTGAGGGACCTCCAGTTGATTTCAAGCACCCTGTGACTCCTATGGAAGCTATTGATATCCAGGGACGGCCACTGAAATTCTACAATTCAGAGGTTTGTCAACTACTTCCCTTTTGGATTTTCATTTGCAACTTATTTACAGTTTACCACAGATTTTCCCATCTAAAGTGACTTTGCAATGTTGCTAATTTCAGATCCACACAGCATCTTTCTGCCTACCATCTTTTGCAAAGAGGGTGATTGATGCAAAAAATAAGTGAGGTTAGCTTGAAGAGACTGTGAGGAGGCAGGAGTCCTAATGTGGTAGTGGACAACTACGTTAAAGAGTGATCCATCTATAAATGGGCGACGAAATAAATTGGAGTCTGAATTTTAAGTTCTTTAGGTTTAATTGGGAAGAATTGCACCCTGAGTTTCAATTGATTGATTCAGACATTCCCCATTATCATCAGTTCAACTATGCAATTTTTTGAAATCCACTCTGTAATTATTGTTGCTGCTGTTTTTCAACCAAATATCAACCATTTCCTCTGTAAGGATAATTGCATTACATATATAACGTGAAGGAAACTAGTAAGCATAGAAGCAATTTCACAGATGAATAAGACAGGAAGCAATTATGCCAATCACAGAAAAGTGCCGCTGGGGCTACTATTCCAAGCCATGGAATTGCCGTTCGTGCACAGCTTCAATATCTCGGGTGGTCATTGCTCTCCCTACTTGTTCATCAACTTTCTTCTCCAACTTATGCCATTTGCAATCATAGAAGTAAATCAAGAAGGCCAACCACTTGATCACATTCACCATGCAAAGCAGCGAAATCTGAGCTATGATTCCACTCCCACTTGCACTGCATCTAGAATATAAACATGGCAATCTCAGACCAACTCCACAAGCTACGAAAACAAGCATAAGAAAACGTCCCTGTGATTTCCTTCCTTTGCTCAGAAAGTCTGACAGGACAAGTGCACGAGCCCCGTTCACTTTCTCATCTAGCACCGATATCACTATACTCATGTTCCACACAACGCTCCATTCCAAGAACTTCACCAATACTACTGCAGAAGCCACCCCGTAAAATACGGAATAGGGCACACCAAGTCCATTGTTTCCCAAATTAACATAGGAGTTCCCAGGGAACCATATCAATCCTGGCAGAGTGCAAGTGTAGAGAGCAAGGACGTAGATTGATGTAATGAAACTACCTCTCAGAACATTGCCGTGAATTGGCTTGTGTATCATTTCCTTGAGGGTCATCGGCTTCTCTTTAGTGTACAGTTTCGATGCCAAATCAACAGTTACAAGAACAGTGGAGAACTCGATAAGATGGAGGGGAATCAGATGAAGAAAAAGGAGTTGAATCAACCTATAGATAAAGCTCTCATCTAGTTTAGAAAGATACCCTGGTATTGGCCACCAACGGTGGTACTGGCCCGGAGGAGGCGTTAGGATGTTGTTAGCTTCAACCAGAGTTGTTTGCAGGAAAATTTCATAGTAGATTGAGAAGAAGAAGAGCGGGAGAGAGATGAGTAAGGTGAAGATGAGGAAGTTGATGTTCTGGGTAGAAAGTATTAGAGCTTCTCTGAGGATACCAAAGACCCCAAGGTTGTGCTTCTCCATGCCAGGATTGTTCTCCAGCTCCATCCTCATACTTGGAAAGCTCACGCTGATGTTCTACAAAATATCTCTCGATCGACAAGTTCTCTGTGGTTTGCATAGCCCATTGCAAGTCACAAATTTGTGCTCGGAATTTTCTTTCCCCGAGTTACTTGCAAGTTGACTTCGGACAACCTTTTTTGTCTTTTTTTTAAGTTTCAACTGAACAATTACATTAGTCACCAATATGGTATACCTTATTTGTCTTTGCTTCTGCTTCGTTGACTTGGTATTCCTTTCGTTTCCTCTCCTCTAATTAAAAGAGTGGAAAGGCCAATCTTTGCCCTCTCATAATCGGAAAGTTCGTCTGACAGAAAGATAAAACAGCAACTTCTCAAAGAAGGTTTATCAAAAACGTATTACAAGCACTTGACTCGAATCGAGCAATATTGGACTAATTAATAATATACTTCTAAGTGAAATTTTGATTAACTAAGTTCAAATTTATAAGTAAATCAATCCAATTGAACTTGAAAATTAGTTGGTTTACAACGCTCTTGACCTCGTATATTTCATCGGCCATGCCCAAATTACAATATCATCTCACCGGGATCATTCATCTAAACAGTATAACATCTACACATTGCCAACAGCATGACTTTTATCACACAAGTTGGAGTCCAGAAAGTAAATGGCCATCCCAGAAAGGCCAATCTTTTATCTTTAGTCCTGACCAAGTACCCTATTCTAAGACAGGTTTTGGGGAAGCGTTGGGAAAGTGAAGATGCAGGAAACTCCCTAGCTGCTGGTGTCTAGTGTGATGATGATCTAAGAGTAGAATTCACCCTTTAGCTTCTATGCGTAACCAAATTCAGTGCAAGTCGTTCAGAGTCATTTCCACTTCTATCATATGAGCAATGGACAACCATTGGACAATGACAATGTTGGTAGGTACATGTAGCAGTGAGCTTTACAACTAGTTCCCCGTCCATCACAAAGGCATTAACCATCATAAAAGGCACGAGCGTGACCACCACCAATTTTTACGATTTCTGGGTACTCACTATCAGTTTAACCAGTACATGACTATCACAGAACCAAACAGAAACATTTTCCTGGGACAATTTCTTTTTCCAACTTTGGATGCACGTTTAGGACCAGTGACCAGTTGTTCAAAGCAGGTTCCAGAGGAGCAACACAGGATAGACCATAGAAGGAATAGTTCCAACAAAACTAGATCAGATGTTTTGCTGGTGCAGTCCAATAAGGATGGATATTGGATACGACCAGGTCCATGAACACTTGCAATTTCAGCACTATCCGAAGCAACACAAACCAAAAGCTAAGGAATGATGAGCAGAGAAGCAGAGATAGGGAGAACTAAAGAGCTTCACCTTCCTGAAGATCTAGCAGAGCTGAAAGGTCATAAATAGGATGGAATCTTTGTTGCAGGAGAATACACCTAAAATAGTGTCAACCAATATTCTGAAGATTGGCAATTTTGTAGTGCAAGCAGAACAACATGCAGAACGAGTGGTAGATGCGTGCGGAGAAGCAGAGATGGACAAACCGTGTTGCTAAGATGCAGTAAAGTGGAGAACAATGCCGTTACCAGACCTCAAAACAAAAGATGTAAACCATTTAGAAAATGTCACCTCAATATAAATACTATTGAAAAAGTTAAAATATTAGATTTTATGAATAATAAGTTTGCAACTGAAAGTATGAAAGAGACCTCCCAGTTTCAATCTGAAGGCTGCAAGCGACCTTAAACAGTGTCCATAGCAGCACCATTTTAGCAGCTGAGAGAAGAAATCATCCAAAACCAAATTTCTACAAACCTCAATATCATGACATGAACACCACTACATAAGCCTGCTAATCTCACTATTGATACCATAATTACAGAACAGAGGATAAGTCCTCTTATATTGTCCTTTTCTTGTATCACTTTGGCTCCAACCTTAACCTCTGCAAAGACAAGCAAGCACATAACTAGGATATTTACGAAAACATCAAATTCCTTTCTTCACTTCAATTAGAACAATGAATATATTCCAAATTTTAGTATCCAAATCCCCCATGTACAAACATGTTATCTAGCAGCATAGCTACAACTTCTGCCAAAATATATAGATGGAAAAATCCAGATTACCAGTTAGCATAAGGAGAATCACGTCGGCTATGGCGGTATGGAGGGGACCTGCTGTAGCGGCGATCACGGCGAGGTGTTAGGCTGCGGTGTCGAGGAGATCTTCTCCTGTATGGACTGTAGCTTCTGTCAGATGACATTTATAAAGTATCAGTGACTAAGAATGCTCTTGATTATCAGTACTAAAAAATGTAAATTCTGGATTAGATGACAGTGCCAAGACAGTGACAGAAGCCAACTATCCTAGAAATTTTTAACCTCAGGAATCTTAACAAAAGGGTTACAATAAGAGTATTACCATGAACCCAATCTTCAAGTTTATCAGCCGATCCAATTATTAACAAGTTGATTTTACTTGCAAATGCAGAAACTTTTGGCATTATGGAAAACCCAGCCATATGTCAAAACAGAACATGAAAGGAGCAAGGTGCAGAGAGACAGAGGCGAAGAACTGGGAAGGGTGAATCCATTACACGCACCTGCGTTCATAATAACCATAACTTGGACTTCTAACACGTCTGGGACTTGGGCTTCGACGACGGCCACTTCCCAAGCCTCGTGAACCAATGCGCAATCGACATTCTCGAGCAAAATGACCAGGTTCACCACACTCATAACACTTCATGTCATCACCATAACCTCGCCGGCCTCCACCTTTGGAGTTGTGAGAAAGTTCTACACGCCATCCATTCTTACCTACATATAGATATCTTTGGAGTTATTGTTTATCATGGTAACAGGGTACACTCAGAAGATTATCCACTCATATCAAACATGACAAGTATGAACACCGGACACATTTGACAATGAACTTGATGTATTAACAAACTTAAATACAGAAAGTGGATAACCATAGGATTTTTTAAGACAAGATAAGAGATAACGAAGAAATCTTCTGACCATCCAACGCATGAATAGCATCAAGAGCATCCCGGCGATCATCAAACTCAATAAATGCATATCCTGGAGGCCTTCGAGCAACCCAGACACTGCAAGCATTTTCTCAATAGGATCACTCAGAAAGAAACCAAATTAGAAAATTACAAAGCTCTGGAGTAACAACAACACTAAAGCACAAGCAGCCTAAAGCACTTAAATGCTACTAACATGACAACAGCTACAAGTGCAGTCCAAGTATCTAGAAGCAACGCAATTTCAGAAAAAAGGAAGAACCTTTGACTGATCTGGAATGGAAATAGTTACTATTACCTGCGAAGAACACCATACATTCTGAATTCATCTTCGAGATCTCTGTCCGTAACACGCGAGTCCAAATTTCCAACGTAAACCCGAGTCATTTTCGCCAGAATTAATCAATCACCAAACTAATAACACAACTCAAAACATCAACTTGTGAAACAATTTCCAGCAAAAGTCAAGATTCCCTAACCCAAGTAAAAAAATTTAGTTTCAGGGAAACAGGATCCATAAATCGGAAATTAAAGGGTAATGATAAAAACTAAATTTCAGGAAAGAGTAACAATTGTTTCTTTTATAAAAAAGGTAAACTGATCACGAAACCCTAATTGGAATTAGGGCTTGAAAACAAAATCGGACAGAATCGAGAGTACCAATACAAACAACAAAACAACGTCAGAGAATTGAAAAACAAAGTTTACCTCAATTTAAACGAACTCAACTGGCTTCAGAAACACCTGCAAAAATCAAAGCGAGAGATTCCTGCGGACCTGTTCTGCAGCCCCCTCGAATCTTAAAAAAAATCTATATTTGCGAACATTTTAGTAGTGTGCCTGCTGAGCCCAATTCTAAAAAGTAGAGTAAACTTTGGTAGCTGATTTACCATTTCTACGAATATTTTATAAATATTAATTCTGACATAAAATTTTCAAAATATAAGTAAATGTGAATAAATATTTACTCTTTTATTGAACATCTTTTGATACACATTTAGGCTGAAACAACAATTTAACTTCTAATGTCTACACTGAAATTTAAGATGGACTTTAATGTTTCGAAGTGCTCAAAATAAAATCTAACTTTTGCAAACGTTTAAAATGAACTTTAAAGTTTAGAAAACATTCAAAAACAACTTTTAATTGGATAAAAGAGCTAACAAAATTAAACCTCTATTAGTTAAATGTTGAGGTAACATTTTTTATTGACGTGGATTGTTTTAAATTTTACTAAAGCAGGACAATAATAACATGACATTTTCTTATTTAAAAATCCTTTCTAGCCTCAAGCAACTTACTCACTTCATCTTTAAAAGAAGATACTCCACTAGTCTCATAATCCTAAACAAAGAATTAATCCTTCCATTTTCAGAATCACTCTTACAAAAGCCCCGACTAGCCTCGTTTTCTTGGGTATTTTCAACAAAACAGCTCTATAGCCATATTCGAGAGTTTTGGCATCCAGGTCTAGGGCTTTAAGCGGTTTTTTTTAAGATAAGAAACTGGTTTAATGTGGGATTGAAAAGCTTCCTTTTTTTTTTCATGAGAAAACTTTATCAAGAAAACAAATCCAACCTCCCACTTCAAAGCTTCATAACTAAGCACTCCATATATGTAGATATTTCTTAATATGTACAAGAGGATATGCTAAGAAGTAAAGGATTGTAACCTTTAGACTGTAACACGTAAAATAGACTTTGTTACGTATTTTAAATCATTTATGAAAGGGTTAAAAATAAAGGAAATACGGAATACTTAATTTCGGTTTCATCTGAACTTCCAAAGTAGCTTTCAAGGCCAAAACGAGCTCCAATCTCCCGAAACCTTTACGGAAAACGTTCATAGACATATGGTTAACGTCTTTTTACAATTTTCTCAAGACATAAGCGCTCTTAACGGGTCAGAGGATCTGTATGATTACGAATGATATTAGGAACTACAGGAGACCTTAATCTTTATATATAGCTTCCATATCGGGCTTTCCCATCACAAGCTCGATATGGATCCGGTCCACACTAATCAAAATCTATTTTCTTCCCATACTTCAACCCATTTATTACCTCATAAATTAGTAATTGTCTAAATTTATGAGGAAGGACAAAATTGTTCAGCATTATCCCCTTTTGACAAGTATTAATTACAATTTTGATTAAGTTTAAAAAAGTTTAAAAATTGGTTAAGTCACGTTACTATATTGGTACCAAATTTTAAAAATTAAAAACATTTGATCCAAAGGTAATAAAAGTCCAACATTCTATCATGTAAAGCTTTTGATGCCGAAAAATATCAAACACATATGTCATGTGCGACATAGGTTCAATATAATCACGAATATCTAATACCTCACTAACATGAATGGGAAAATGAAGTATGACAAACTAGAATGATACCTAAATGATCTAAAACGTATCATCTTCGCTTGTAGGTCTTGATTTCTCCAACTTTATGTTAAACTGCAGCAAAGAAATCATGTTTTCTATTGTAAGGTTCCGATCATGCATCTCATACATAATATATATCAAATATATGCAATAGAAAACAAAACAGAACCTCAAAAACCAGATTTATTCATGCATATATATATAGAAAACAAAAACATGAAATGTAAGATGTTTACATCCCTTTATGACGATCTCCTTTGTTTTTTAATCTTTTCCGCGTTAGGTTATTGTAAACTACAACGATCAACGTAGACCGTCTCTAATGAAAGTCCACACCAAGATAGAAGGATGAAATATTACTAGGAGATGGCTAGAATTCTTTCTTTGTGCTAGCAAAGACAAGAACTCTTGTGAGAGTTAGAGAGAAAAAGAGTGTGTGTGTAAGAACGAACCTTTCTTTCACTTATTTCTTACACAAGATGCACGAAAATCATCTCTATTTTCTACCCATTTGGCCTTCCATAACCCTCATCACTAATAGAGAGTTATAGGAAGTTAATAGTCATGAATAGCATGCATTAATGGAAGTTATGGGAAGTTAATGACCATGAATAGCATGCATCAATGGAAGTTTGGGAAGTTAATGGCCAAATTGGAAGCCAACAACACTTGTTTCTAATATATTCCATGTATCATTTTCTACCACGATCACATTGCGATACAATCCCAAAACACTCTCTCATATCTTGAATTACCATTTAAGACCATTTTACTCATCCTTCGAATCTCCTATGTGTGTGATCCATTAGGTTCCCAGTTATGTTGGCCACTTGAATTAACACTTGATTCAAGTAAGTCAAAAGCGGTACCTAGCAACACTTGATGACCCCCAATTAATCGAAAAGTCAGTAGATTGATTACAAACCCTTCCATACACAATGTTGCTATACAATTCGTCCTTTCACCATCTATACCTCACTTTATTCAAAGTATGGTCAAAGTGTCAACTCTCATTAGGCTGACTACGTCACATTTAGTCCAAGTGATATTAGATCTTATCTTGAGGATCTTATTACTCTATGTATCATTGAAGACTCTCTTCATGACACATATCTGTTATGGCTAGAGACTCCTGAGTAAGGACCTCGACAAGAGGTCGCGGGTATCATCTCCTTCTATCAAGAGTGGTGAATTCTTTATTGGCTACTCAATTACCTCTAAATACCTCAAATTGTACCAAATCACCATCATATGAGTAACCTCTAAAAGGCATCGATAAATGGAGTCAAAGAATAGCATCAGTATCTGAGATATCTTTGAGCACCTCAAGTCAAAGGATATTTACACTATTGCTATGATGAGACTATCATTTACACTGGAATAGAATATCCATATGATTTTCACATAGTAGGTCAATCCAATGTACTTACTACCCTTAGTAAACATCCACATGTTAACTCTAAACAACTTATGTCTACAGGTTATGAGATCTACTGCTTGATCCAACCAAGGAGTATAACATGTGCTAATCTATCCGGATTAATAATATCCCATCTCATTAATCCCTAGTCATAACATGTGCTAACCTATCCGGATTAATAATATCCCATCTCATTAATCCTATGACTAGGGAAAGTTTAGATACTAACATAATATCACATGATAGGAATCTTATTATCATGATCTCATCATGATTTCCTCCATGCTATGTTTTGTATCAAAGACTTCATTAAATCAATTTAAGATCAACATCAAAATCCATAAATGTATGGACATTGAAATAATGAAAAATTCCTTTATTAATTATAAAATGATTTGTACAATAAGTGATAAAGTTGATTGTCTTTAGAGCACTTCTCTAACACTTTTTTCTTATTTTTTGGTTGTTTTCTTTGTTTCAATACAAACTAAATTGAGATATAGATCTTAGTGAGATAAATCCTAGAACTATCATTATTGATTAATTTCTTGATTTATTAAAATACCTAATTTTTATTGTGAATTATTCATGTTTATATAGGTAAATTAAAATAGAGAATGTAGAAGATCCAATTCTGCATTTTATATAAAGAGATTAAGAAACAATATATATAAATAGATCATGGAATGAATAATAAAAAATGCATAGAATCTTATAAATAGGACCACATAAATTTTATAGTTTAGATCCAAACCTACTGTAGGAATTCATAGAGAGAATTAATACATTCTTAGGAGTTCTGATTAGAAAAAAAGTTTCAATCAATCAACCTAAGTATAAGAGCTATATTTCTTGAGGAAGAACATAGTTGTAATTTTAGAATTCCTACCAATCTAAGAAAATAGGGTTAATAATTAAATGAAGATAAATTCAAATGTAATAAAGGTTCTAGGGGATTCTACATCTAGATCTTCAGTATCAATTGGTTATTCTATTCTTACTTATCACTTTAGTTTGATATTCTTTACCTTTTATTTTAGTTTCATTAATTTTTTAAAATCAGACATTCTTTCTATTAGATTATGTAACAAAAAACGGTTAGTACTAATTGTTGTAGTCCTCATAGGATCGAAATTCACACTCACTAAACTATAATATATAAACATTAGGTGTAGTTTTCTTAGTAATTTTCTTTTAGTATTGTTTTATACTTCAAATGTATCACATTAACACATGGAAACAACAAGAAATATGGACCAATTTATTCTTGCTAACATATCACCCATCTCATTTCTTAAACCTTATTCAAACTTAAATAAATTTTAACCTAAGATAAATAATAACTTATGTGATATTTATATGTAAACATGAAAGAATTGACCCAGTTTTCTCTAACAAAATTGAATGCATTTAAAATGGTGATGACTAATATGGTCTTCAATTCATCACTTGGTGGGTTAAAGTTTTTATTATTAGGTAGGTGGTGCTTAACATTTATGTTATAAATGGATAAGTTTATTTGGTCATGAGAGGTTGCAAGAATGCAATCTTTTGAACCTAAAGTTTAAAAATTAATAAAAGATATGCATTTTTTTGTGTTAATAATTTTTTGGGTATTGTTTTCATGTTTTACAATTATATTCTCATTATACTAATATTTGTTTAAAATTAAATAAATTGTATTCTAAACAAATGAAGGCAAAGGTTTACATAGGTTTAGCCAAGAGATCAAACAAGCTTAGTAACCTTATTAGAATAGTAGTGCACTCAAAATAATCAAGCGTAGAGTTCATAATGAATAACCAATAACTTCTAAGTACAAGTTAAAATAATTACGAACACTTAGAGTAACTTTTTTCGGTTAAGTCCTCACTTAGTGGCTATAATCTTGGGAATTTTATCCTGGCTAAGATGTTAAAGTTAAATATTTGGATGTCTATTTACTTATATATGAACTTTTGATTCCATTCCTTTAGGATCTCATAAACTATAATGCATAAGGCAAGCTTAAGAAGTAAGTGAATATCCCCATGGAGTAAAGGATTGAGTATCTAAGGCTATTTCATTATAGAGAAAGTCATAGGCCACCTGAATTCTCAACCAAATATCTTTGGTATAAATACAGTAGAAAAAAGATGATCTTTTGTTTTCATATTAAGAATGTAAAGGCTATGATATGGGTTAATAGCCAAGCTAGTCTTAACCCTATCTTATGTGTTCAATAAAAGCAATCTATAGAATATAACCCTTAAACCAAATCAACTTATGCTAGAACACCTTAAGGGCAAGTTACTTAAAGAGTTCAGAAGAACATTTAGTTATGAACTTACCTGGAGCATACCTAGACTAAATTATCCTATTCTCTACACTTTGTCTTGATTTGTAACTGGGAAAGGCTTCCTTTAACAATTAAAAGCCTCTAAACCTTATAAACCATTCATCATCCTTAATTAGTTCTTCTACTTTTTCATTAGACTTCAACTTGAATGTATGTGGAAAATGCCAAGAATCAAATATAGAAGAACTTTATCACTCTGATTATCAAACAATAGATAAGTTTGCTTGCCATTGCCAATTAAGCATTTAACTCCCTATAAAGTACTTCCTTTAGTTTGAGAAAATGATGAAATGTCCAAGAGATGTTTTAGTTTGTCTTGAGGCCCCAAACACTTGTTTCTACTAAGTTATATGTATGCATCCATTCAGACCACATTTTTCTTTATAATTTAGTAATTTCCAAACTCTTCTAACTAGGAAAACTTTGTTTGTGGTTTGAAAGGATCTAAGTCCAAGCCCTCCTTAATCCACTTGCATATATACCATATTCCATACTACCTTGGATCCTAAAATCTTGTAAGAATTTCCATTCCAAAGGAAATTCCTCAACTTTCTCTTAATTTCTTTAACTAATTTCTTAGGCAGAAGCAAATGAGATATTTAATAAATATAAAGATTGCTCAATATTAACTTGATGAGTTGAGGTCTTCTAGCGTAGGAAAGACACTTATTGCACTATTGATTAATTAACTTCTAATATTTTTAGTTTTTTCATTCAAGTATATCTAAGTTATCTTAGGGACCCCTCAATTGCTTGCCTGGTTGTTTTGTTTGCATTTTTAGACCTCTTTTAACTCTAGAGTATGTTATTTTTTCACCTTACAATTTTTTCTATATTGTTTGATTTTTCTTTCGATGAGTAATTCAACCTAATCAAACTCTTTCAGCCTAGCTAATGTTTTCATTATCAAATACTTTCATTCTTAATATATAAGATGATTACTCTCCTAGTTCACATATTTTATTTTACCTTTCGGTCCTTTATATAATCCTTATAATTGAATCTATGACAGTTAGTCATAAACTTAACAATTAAGAACAAAGAGAATAAATTCAGCTAAAAGCTAAATATTGATAATTAAAAGATCTATCACAAACTATATTTGTAACCCTAACTAGATTTTAGTTACTAATATAATAAAACCAAAACTAAAATAAGAAAATCTTAACATAAATTAAAAAAAATAAAGAATTAAGAGTTGCTACATGCTCTTCCAATCTTGCTTTTAATCCATCCTTGATGTGACTAAACCCTAAAACTAACAACCTAGTGATAAAGTAGGTTGTCACTAGCCTCTAAAGTCCTTTACAAAGAAATTTAATAAGATTTTTTATAAGCTAGGGTCATATAAAAGATTTATAAAGTGATTAAACTTGTAATTTTGCATGTGCTCAGAGTGTAAAATTTTATTCTAGAACTCAAATCCAAAAATTTTCTACCAATATAAAACCATGTTAAGATCATATTTTGTAACGATTAACAACATTTCTAAGGCAGCTAAGCATAGGTGTAAGACATGCAAGTGTGTTTTGGAACACAAGTAAGACATAGACCCATATAGGTTATTTGTTTCTTCATGTAGCTCATTACTCCTCAAACACATTAGGCGTTCTTTAACATGGTGCCAATATGGACTTATTCTCACGTTTTCCCTAAGTTCTTGACATCTTTGACCTTGAATTAATTTTTTATGCCTTGTAAAAAGTTGTTACTTATTATGCAACTTCCCATTTACTTCAATATCACCTTGATTGGACAACTATGGAGAAAGTTGCAGCCATATTTTGACCTTTTCTTCAAATCATCACCTAGAAGATAATGAACTAAATATAAGGAACACTATATAATCCATATAACATAATATAAAGAAGCAAAATGAAAAGTAATTTAACCCCAAATAATATGTAAAATATAAACCAATTAATTTCTAAGGATCATCATCTTACCGATGATCCACTGCTAGATAATACTCAAAAGGAATGGCTATAAGATGATGCCTAATTATTCTTTTAAATTAGGAATTCTATTGACAAGTATCTATTTAGTCATATTAATTGTAGTGATTATGTCAAAGAATTTATATACTATTTAGAGTTTATAAATTTTAGAAAAGTAAACATTTCTCATATTTTATAAAGTTAGTAAGGATTTTTATCACGTTGAATACTAATATTGATCTATTCAGATGTATTTTATGAATTTTAAAAAGAATTAGAAAGAACTAAATGTCTTATTACGTTTTAGTTTTAATGTTAAAGTTCAACAAATTAAATCTAGCCGGAGTAGATGACGATAATGAGTGTTTTAGTTAGTCTTATTTCTCAGTTTGAAATAGCTAAATCCCAAATTCTCTCTAGTAATGATATTTTCTCCTTGCATGAGCTTTTTCCTAGAATATTATGCATATATACTAGTGCATTTGTTACCCTAACTATTTAGGTTTTGTGTACTCTTATTAGTGGATTTGAAACTGGGCAGTCATATCGTATAAGTAATAACAGTTCAAGAGGTAAACGTAGTTGAGATAATTTTAATGTAAAGGGAATTGTCTGCCATTATTTCTATAAATTAGGCTATACTAAATGCACATGCTAAAAATTACAAAATTAATCTCATAAGTGTCACCCAATTCTTGTTACAGCTACTAAAACTACACATAGCTCATCCTCTTAGCAAACAATTATTATTTGTTTAAATGAATTTGCTAAATTCACTCTTTATCAAATTTCATTAAAAAGTTCATCTCATCCTATCATTTCAATTTATGAAACAAGTAACATAAATATGTGTATTCTTTCGTCTTCTTCCCAATGGGTCATTAATTTTAGTGCCTTAAATCATACAAAAAGTAATCCTAACGTCTTCTCTACTTTTCATAAACATGCATCTTCTTCCTATGTTAATTTACTGAATGGTTATACTTCTTTTATTCTTAGTTCTAGCATTGTTAATTCTACTCTATTACCTTTTCATATACTTTATCTTAAGTTTACCAAGATTATTTTTAATTTAAACTTTGTGAACAAACTTACTCATGTCCTAAATTATTGTATCTCTTTTTATCATTGTCTTTTCAAGTTCTTATGACAAATAATATTACCAATAAAGGACTTGAATTAGAAGGTCTTTACATTATAGATACCCAAGTACCCAAGCTCATTGCTTGTTTAAGTGTCTTAACTCCTTTTTGAATCATATTATCAATTTAAACATCATTCCTTACCTCTGTTACAAAAGTTATGTTCTAAGTTTCATAATGTATCTTTTTTAGATTGTAGTTCGTGTCTAAAAAACATTATCGTCTGTCTTTAATCCCTCGAGTCACTAAGTGAGTTATTTTTCCTTTTAGGTTAGTTCATTCTAATGTTTGGGGTCTATATCTTATTGTGTATAGAACTGGATTTGGGTACTTATTACTTCTTTGATGATTTTTCTCATATGACTTAATTTTATTTAATTAAGAATTGTTTTATGTTGACATTAAAATATAGTTTAATGTTTATGTGCATACTTTGCAAAATGACAATGCCAAAAGAATATCTTTCACGTCTTTTTAAACGTATATGATTCATAATAATATTCTTTACCAATCCTCTTATGTTGACACATCATCTCAAAATTGCATGGCCAAAAAAGAAAAAAAGGCATTTCTTTGAAGCAATTAGGGACTTATATTCCAAATGCTCATTCTAAAAATAAAATAGGTCTGATGTAGTTTTCTCAGCCTATTTTCTAATTAATTACATGCCTTCATATATTCTTTGTAGTGAAGTCCCTTACGCAGTGTTTGGATAGTGTCCCCGTCCCCGGGGACGGTGGACAAAACCCAATAATCCTGCCCCCATAACCGTTTGGATACTGTCCTTCCCATTTTTGTCCCTGTCTCCGGTTGACAGGGACAGGAAATTCTTGTCTCTCCCAAAAAGGGAGGACAGGGACAACATGTCCCTGTCTCCGCGAATTAAACAGGCGTTGGTGACCCATTTTCCCTACGACTGCACAACGTCTCCTCTGTCGATTTCTTCCACGGCT
>JANZXV010000003.1:10162540-10192572 GCA_027576455.1 Erythroxylum roigii
GGCAACATATAATAATAGTGTAAGAGTCTATCCAATTGTATGCTCATTTGACTAGATTAAGAGAATTTTCATCAAGGGAGGATTAGTGGAGGATAATGTTATTTAGTGAATGAGTGGTATAGACTACCACACTTATTTAACTAGAATTAACTTAACGGGTGTGATTGAGTGGAAGGGACTTATCTATCCTTAACCAAAGGTCAGAGGTTCAATCCTTAATTTTGGGTATGAAGCAGTCTTAAATCCTTGGGCCAACTGTTCCACCCTGTGAGGTGCCTACAAACCAGCGAAGGAATCGGTCACTGGATCCGTTAGTGGATACCCTGGTCTAGGATAAAAAAACTACAATTCTACTCTTTAGTGTTACTCAACATATTATAAAAAAAACAAAAATAAAACAAAATTCACTTATCTAATTTTCTTAAAATTTGAAAAATCGAAAAGAACAAAAATAAAAATAAATAAAATTAAAAATAAAATTAAAAAAAGAAACAAAGATGCTTAGGTAAAACTACTTTAGTGTTTTTCCTAAGTAGCAACTTTTGGACATCCCAAACTTTCAAACTTTTGGACATCTCCACTCCTACCGAGCTTAGGAAGACAAACCAGAATTGGCTTCCATTCTATCCTTATGAAATATTCCTTTTTCTAAACCTACCACCAACAAGATTTATTTAAGAACAATTTAAAATTTTATTCAAACATAAATATATTATTTCAATCTAAATTAGCAATATATTATGTATAAATAATTTGAAAAATCAGGATTTAACGTGTTAAAAAGATATTTAAAATCTAAAAAAATGTGGAAAGAGCAAGAAAACAAAACAGACGGGGGCATTTTAGTAAACATAAGAAGAAAAAGAGCTGGGAACGTGTGATGCCAAAGTAGAAGCAACCATAGTTAAAGAAATGTAACTGGAGTTAAATAGTTGAATCCAGCCTCTGTCCATCCATCACCCGGAAGGAAAGTCTCGTCCCCTGTAAATAAATCACATACATACGCATTCTAAATTCTTCTCCTCCTTCTTCTTCTCCCAATTCTCACTATTATTCTGGAGAAAAGGCGTCGCTTTTCTCTTCCTTTTTAGTTTTCGGTTTTGATAATTCAACGCAGCCTCCATTTTCTTCCCTCTCCCTCTCCCTCTCTCTCTGTCTCTCGCGTTTAAACTTATAAGCGCATACTTCCTGCTGACCTTCACTTTAACGATAATCTCCGCCGGAGTTTCGTCGCCGGTCTCTGAGGTGTGTTCCCTCAGGTAAGTTGTCGAAGTTTCTGTTATTTTCTTCGTTTGCGATCCACTTACAGTTTGCTTAACGAGTTCCTTTTTTCGAATTTTGAACTGCTTGCTTAAGAAAATGTGTTGGTTTGTTTTCGTAGTCAGAGTCGAGAGAAACATTCTTTGTTTTACATTTGAAAGAGAATAAACGATTGGAAAAAAAAAGGTTAATTTGTGGTTGTCCTAGTTTTGTTACGTCTTCGTTTGCAGCGCAATGGATTCTATGTTGTTGCTTGATGTGTGTAGAGTGTTTTTGTTGGTTAATCTTTTTATTTTAATTTTCTTTTTTCAAGTTTACGGAGACTTGCATGGAATTTGATCATTGCTAGTCATGCGTGGATAGTTTTCTTTTTCTTTTTGGTTTCGGAACGATAATTTTGTGTGGCGATATGTGATAATAGTGCTTTCATTTTGCCGTAGACGCAAATTAAGTTAAGTTGGTCGTTAAATATAAATGTTTACAAATTTGGGGAAATGATTGTACTTTTTGCTTTGCATGAGGGAGAAGGATTGGCAAGTACTTAAAACAAAATGTAATGCTTGTACCATTTCGTAGTGATAGTTTACGGGTTTTCACTCTAGTGATATGAAGTTGTCTCCTTTCGGTGCGGATCATTATCATTTTTAACCATTGTTGTTTTCGTACATCTTATGAATCTGTATTGATTGATCAGGCGTGTTTGGTTGCTGAGAAGGTGTATTACTATAGTTACTTTTGTGGTTGTGCTATTGGATAGAGTTCAAGCAAATACTGTTGATAAACATTAAGGATTCTAGTTTTCTTTTTCCTTCTTTTTTCTAACTTTATACTTGATGTTGAGTTACTAACTTAAACGTGATGCCCAATTTCCAACATGTGCATATTGTTTTTCCTTTAATGTTTTTGTTTTTGTTTTGCAGGTTTTCTGCTAACTACGACTAAAACATTTGTGGTTGGAGGTATGCACCTCTTATGAGTCATGGTGTCAGGTTCGTGTGTCAACTCTTTAGATTTAGCTGGAAATCTCTTTGATATTCCTCAAACCCCAAGATCTCTTCCTAGAGTGATGACTGTTCCAGGAATTATCTCTGATCTGGATAGCTATGCCGGTAATGATGGGGATTCGGAAGTCACTTCATCTATTGTACGTGAGCGGAAAATTGTAGTGGCAAATATGTTACCTTTGCAAGCTAAAAGGGATACAGAAAGTGGGAAATGGCGGTTCACTTTGGACGAGGATTCTCTTTTATTACAACTGAAGGATGGGTTTTCTCCTGAAACTGATGTTATATATGTGGGGTCTTTAAAGGCTGATATAGAACCTAGCGAACAAGAAGAAGTTTCTCAGAAACTGCTGGAGGATTTCAACTGTGTGCCAGCATTTCTCCCACAGGACCTACAGAAGAAATTTTATCTTGGATTCTGTAAACAGCATTTGTGGCCTCTATTTCATTACATGCTACCAATGTGCCCAGACCATGGCGATCGCTTTGACCGTGATCTTTGGCAGGCCTATGTTTTGGCAAATAAAATATTTGCTGGCAAGGTTATGGAAGTAATTAGTCCAGAGGATGATTATGTTTGGATTCACGACTATCACCTTATGGTTCTGCCAACTTTTTTGCGAAAGCATTACTACCGGGTCAAGCTAGGATTTTTCCTCCATAGCCCATTTCCCTCTTCAGAAATATATCGAACTTTGCCTGTTCGGGATGAAATTCTGCGGGGACTTCTGAATTGCGATCTAATTGGCTTTCATACGTTTGATTATGCTCGGCACTTCCTGTCCTGTTGCAGTAGAATGCTAGGCTTGGACTATGAGTCAAAAAGGGGACATATCGGACTTGATTACTTTGGTCGTACAGTGTACATAAAGATACTCCCTGTAGGTATTCACATGGGTCGTCTTGAATCAGTAATGAACCTTCCCTCTACATCTGTTATTGCAAAAGAGATTCGCAAACAGTTTGATGGTAAAAAAGTGATTCTTGGAATTGATGATATGGACATATTTAAGGGGATCAGTTTGAAATTGTTGGCAATGGAACAACTCTTGAAGCAGCATTCTGATTTGCGTGGAAAAGTGGTGCTGGTGCAGATAGTGAATCCTGCAAGGGGCTCAGGGAAAGATGTAGACGAAGCAAAGAGGGAAACATATTTAACAGCAAGAAGGATTAATCAAGTTTATGGTTCACCTCTTTACCAGCCAGTGATTCTGATTGATCGTCATGTTCACCGATATGAGAAGACTGCATATTATGCTGTAGCAGAATGTTGCATTGTGAATGCGGTGAGGGATGGAATGAACTTGGTTCCTTACAAGTATATCATTTGCAGGCAGGGAACCTCTTACATGGATGAAGCTCTGGGTATAAAATCAGATTCCCTTCGCACTAGCATGCTTGTTGTATCTGAGTTTATTGGCTGCTCACCTTCTTTAAGTGGAGCAATTAGGGTAAATCCTTGGGACATTGATGCTGTGGCTGAGGCCTTAAGTTTGGCCATCACTATGCAAGAATCTGAGAAGCAGTTGCGCCATGAGAAACATTACAGGTATATCAGTACTCATGATGTGGCTTATTGGGCTCGTAGTTTTATGCAAGATTTGGAGAGAGCATGCCAAGATCATTATAACAAAAGGTGCTGGGGAATCGGTTTTGGTCTGGGTTTCAGAGTAATGTCTCTTTCTTGTAGTTTTAGAAGATTATCTGTCAATCACATTGTCTCCGCTTATAAAAGGACAAGTACAAGAGCTATATTTTTGGACTACGATGGCACTGTCATTCCACAATCCTCTATTATCAAAAGCCCCAGCCCTGAAGTTATTTCTGTTCTGAAAACTCTTTCTGAGGATCCAAAGAACACTGTCTTTATTGTAAGTGGTAGAGGGAGAAGTTCCCTGAGTGAGTGGCTTGCCTCATGTGACATGCTTGGAATTGCAGCTGAACATGGGCACTTCATAAGGTAAGCCAGTAATGTGGTTCAAGTTGGTAGTTTGTAGAGGGAGATGATTGGTAGGGTGATAATGTATAATGCTTTCCTGTGTCTCTTCTCAGGTGGAATAAGACTTCGGAGTGGGAAATCTATCCTCTGGATGTTGATCTTGATTGGAAAAAGATTGTGGAACCTGTGATGAGACTTTATACCGAGGCAACAGATGGCTCCAGTATAGAGATTAAAGAGAGTGCTTTAGTTTGGCACCATCAGGATGCAGACCCTGACTTTGGATCTTGCCAAGCTAAGGAATTGCTTGATCATATTGAAAGTGTTCTAGCAAATGAACCAGCTGTTGTTAAGAGGGGTCAGCATATTGTTGAAGTTAAGCCACAGGTAAATCTCCCTTCTGTTACTTCTTGACATTCTTCTTCCTCTCTGTGTGATACGTGCTTGTATATACTGACACAAACATACTAATGCCTGTATTTTACTAGAGGAAGTATTAACCTTTTTCCCATGCAAATCAGGGCGTAAGCAAAGGGTTTGTTGCTGAAAGGGTTCTGATGAATATGGCCGAGGAAGGGAAGCTTCCTGATTTTGTTATATGCATTGGTGATGATAGATCGGACGAGGACATGTTTGAGAGAATATTAAGGACAGTCTCTGGTCCAACTTTACCTGCAGTTCCGGAGATCTTTGCTTGCACAGTTGGACAAAAGCCAAGCAAAGCTAAGTATTATCTTGATGATACTGCTGATGTTGTGAGATTGCTTCAAGGCCTTGCGGCTGTATCTAGACCCAAGCCTGAGTGTCCTGTTCAAGGCCAGGTGTCTTTTGAGAGCGCTGCTTGAGCCAATTGAAGAACTTACCTGCACAGTTTTCTGTGAGCTTCATTTTGCTTTATGGATTTTCTGTGCCGGAAGAGAGGCCAAGTTATTGTTAACTTAATCTACTGTACAGTGGCAAGCGCATTTTCGTTTGGTAGGTTCTGGGATGCTTTGGTTAGGACATGACGATACAATTTGAGGAAGTTGATGCCCGGCTATGGTTGCTAGTTTATTTGTGTGGTGGATGAAACATGCACTAGTTCCAATAAGACAGCTCCACTGGCAGGGCTATCAGATGTTTGTGGTGGATTTTTCTTTCCTACAATGAGAGGACACATCATAACTTGTATAGGTATACTGCTTTTAACATACAACTTTATTCTGTCGGAGGCACAAATGTATCCATTCTTGACAGCTAAATCAAATATATCCAACGTATCTGAATGTAGATGATTCCGAGGCATTGGAGGACTGGTGAGCAACTCATTGGCATATTACTGTAAATAGTCACATGAGATTGTATTTAAGCAATAGGATTGCATCTCTCTCACTTGCCAACCCAATAAAGTGATATGAATGTATGAACTGAACTTTGAAATTTTTGCAAGCTCCAAGCAATTACTTGGGACTGGTAGTACAGGTTGAAGACGTATTGGGTGTCTAGATCTCTATACTGAAATGCTGTAAGCAATATGTATGTATGAGTGAATGATTAAATTGTGTTGTTTGGCACAATTCCTGAACAATGGTAGGACATCTATGTTTGTCCGTAATTTCCAGAATGTCTTTTACAAGATGGCAGGATGTTTTTTACCAGGGAGGAATGTGTGTTATATACGCATAAAAAAATTTGTCCATGCAATTTGACAACTCTTTCCCGCAGAAAATTGAGTTAAGACACCTGTGTTATGGATTTCAAGAGGGTGGATTCACTGGATTGGCTGGAAATGGCACATGGGTTGCCAACTTTCAGAAGCTGTTGTTAATGTCGTTCGACCGTTACCTGCAAAGGATTGAGATTTGCTTTTTTGACCATTTTCGTGTACATTCACGATGCTCGAGACGCAGAATCCTGAAGCGAGAGAGAAAATTGGATAGCTACAAATAATACAACGGAAGGTTATGTTTTGAGGAGCAGAAGCAAAGAAAAGGGAATAATGGAAGATGTTACGAGGTAGGATAGAGGATAGCAGAGGCTGAGGTGACAGTGGCAGTTGTTTTCTTTTGTTTCTTGCCAAGATCACAATGATGACGAGTAAATGCTTTTAACGTATTGTTGCTTGTCTCTTACCAAAGATCAGAATGTTGACAACGAGTCGATGCTTTTAACGTACTGTTGCTTGTTGCGTGTGTGTGGGACAGTCTGCAGGCTTTGTACTATGGCGATGGCCGTTGTCAATTTAATTCGTACCCGCCTGTCGGATCCGTGTGTTTCATATCTCTGGTGAACCTTACCTCATCTTCAGAATTACGGATGTCTCTATGTTTCCTGGATCTCTGTGTTCTATTGACAAAACAATATCATGGACTTGTACATGATTCATAGTAAATGTATATATTATCTAATTCTATTTATAACGGCTTTGTTTGACAATTAACTAATTACATTATCTAATTTTGTTTATAATGGCTCTGATTGTATTAGCTGTTAGTTAATACTTGGTTATATCAGTCGAATTGTATTAGGTATTTGTCATTTGATGTTTTAGTAAAATTAGTTGTTTATGTGTAAAATAACTTATGAAGACGTAACTTTAAAAAAATTTATAAGAGTATGATTTTAGTATTTTGTTGAATATTTTTATAGTAATTTAGATTTTAGATATTTAATTATACACAAAATAAGTTTATACCTCTAATAAAAAATATAAAACATATAATAATAATAATAATAACAAAATCTAATAATAAAAACAACAACAACAAAATCCAAATCTCATCGCTAGTTTTATACCTATGTTGTCTGCAAACTTACTCGATGAGCTATCATATAGACGTTTTGATGAATTTATAGATAACAGTTGTAGTTAATCCCATACATTTTAGATAGGTTAGAAATAAATTTGAAAGCATGATTGTCTTTTAGTAATATTTTTATTAGCCGATTGGTAAAGCTACTCCCAAGTAGCTTTTTAAAAAATAACTGGTTGAGTTGAATCAACTAACTTAACCAACTCTTAACCAAACAAGTGTATTAGCTATTTGACTGTTAAACAGCTAATACTAAAAGCTATCTACCAAACACCCCGATACCATGAAGCTAAGTAATTGTTTCTAACCTACTTGTCATATGGTCTGTCTAGGCTTTAAAGACAACGAGGAGGACGACGACAACCACGATGATTAAGAAAAAATTGATAAAAGCCTATTCATATTTGTTGGTATGAAATTTTTTAATTAATCAAGATATCTACAGTTTCTTTTTTAATGAGTTATTTAGAAATAATCTCTCTGTTAGTTAAGGATAAGATTGTATACAATTAAATCTTGCACTTCAACAAAATTTCTACAGAGTATTGATATTAATGATGTGTACAATTGTAATGGGTTTTATTAATAAAAAAGGTAAAGCATATATTAGAATACTATTTAAAAATTTGTATAAATAATTGCAACTGTAAATATTTTAAATAAACTATGTTATCAATAAACAATTTTATCCAAACACATGGGCTTTTTGGAGGAAGGAGGTGGGTGATGTCAAATCACGTGGCATCGTTAGCCAACTTGCAAAAGCCAACCCATGGCTTACTTACCAGATACATTCATAATGTTTATTCACCTGTTTTAATTAATTCAAGTACTACTCATGGGGTTGGTTTTTCATACAAACACCTGAAATTTAGCTGCCAGCAACCATTCCATTTCATTTCAACACTAGTCTCTCTCACTATTTCTAGAGGACCACTCAAATCATATAATGTGCTCCCGTTCACTCATCAATCACATCACATTTGCGTTCTTTTCTTCACCAAAACTCAAACAGTGTCCCATTAAGAAGCACTAAAGGTTGAAGCAGCAGCAGCATCAGCAGCAGCAAGAACTTGTGTTAACAGAATAAGTTTACATATCATATTTTAAGATATAACAAAGCGAAGGCATTTAAAGCGTTAAATCTTACTACGAGGCAAGAATTTAAGAGTAACTTAGAGAATAAGTGTGGGTTTGTTTGGTTTTTAACAAATAACATAACACGGAAGGGGCTTGTGATTCCTGTGCCCTTTTTTCACACTGCCCCCACTGAGCAGGAGACCAGTGTGTCCTTTCTTCACTCTCTTTTTCCAGCTTCCTTTCCTTCACTTTTCTTTCTCTCATTTCACTCTCACCCTCACCCTCTACATTTCATCTCTAAAAGATCCCATAACCCAATTAGCAGCCTCTCTACTTTCCCTTTTCCTTTTCTTTCTTTTAGTCCTCATTTTGCATCAAAGTTCACTTCTTTTTTGCGTGTACGGACTAGGGTTTTTGAGCATATAGTGGCTTGAATCTTTGTTCCTGAGCTTCTTTTTGTGTTCCTCTTCAGAATAGAAGCAATGCGGTTGTTGAGCAAGAGTGTGTTGCTTCTGGGTCTCACTCTTTTGCTGCTTCTTGGGCATGTCTCTTCAGCTCCTTATACCACTTCACCTGCAAGTGAGTGAGTCAGTCAGTGCGTTCCTTTTGTGTAAATAAGCTTGAGAGCAAGTTTTCGTTTTTGATCTGTGTTGATAAAAAGGCCGTGAACTTGTATCATTATATTGAAGTTTCTTCACTTTCTTATGCAGAGTTTGTGAGTGGGTTTTTCTCCAATGCGGTGTCTGCTTTCATGAAATGGTTATGGTCCCTTAAGGCCACCACCAAAACAGGTTTAGATCTGTGTGCATACTCTTTCTCTGATGTGTGTGGTTTTTGTGTGCAAATATATTGGCGTGAATGTAGTATTTAAGGTTTCTGGTCTGGTGGGATTTTTGTCCGCAGCGATTTCTGGTCGTCCGATGATGAAGTTTGAGAGTGGTTATACTGTGGAGACAGTATTTGATGGAAGCAAACTTGGGATCGAGCCTTTCTCTGTCGAGGTGTTGCCGAGTGGGGAGCTTCTAATTTTGGACTCTGTTAACAGTAACATCTACAGGATTTCATCCTCCCTATCAACATGTAGGTGGTTTTATATAGTCACATGTGATGATAAATGTAGTATCTTGTTTTACCGGGACTTTTAACGGCTTGTTGGCTTCAATTACTCAAGTCCGTCCTTAGCTAAGTTTATGCTTCTACTACCCATCCATTGGTCAAAGATTGTTGGAATTTAGTGTGTTGGCGTAAACCTGTTACCTCAGCTTCTTTGCACTGGATTTGTTCATTCACTTTCATTCACTTGAGTTAATTCAGTTAAAATGGTCCTCAAAATTTCGTTATCCCAACTTCAATTTGCAATTTCCGTAATCCACGGGGATGGACCAAGTCATTCTGCATTATGTTTTGATATCTTCTTGGCTCTAGTTGGTTAAATCAGGAGGCATTTTTTTATGGAAGTTCTGTTTTGCTTTGTCTGTATTTGTAATTATTTTTGCAAAGATTGGAAAGAAAAATCCTAGAGAAAATACATTTCCCAGTTAACTGTGCAATTGATATTACTCGCAGGGTGGAGCAAATGGTGCTGACACATTAATCCATACGAAATTGTCTTAAAACTTTTAGAACTATAAATTCATACATGCTGCAATATAAAAGTATTACAAATCTATTTGAAGCACTTGGGAGACATGGCCTTCCTTAATCCAAAACGTAGCTGTATTTTGGGGCCATATATTTGCTTTTGAATTCCTATCTTAAAATCTGAAATGTCCATGTGAAACAAAGGTTGCATTTGCATGATATCTTACCGCACACTAAATGTAACATTACAATTTGGTCAATCTTTTTCTTAAAAGTTTTGGTTATTGAATCTCCATAATTTGTATATTGGCTTTGTCTTACCTGTTCTTTTTTGGGTGGACCATTGATGAATCACAGACAGCAGGCCTAAGCTGGTTGCTGGATCCGCTGAAGGATACTCTGGACATGTAGATGGAAAACCCAGAGAAGCAAGGATGAACCATCCTAAGGGCCTTACAGTGGATGACAGAGGAAACATCTATGTTGCAGACACCATGAATATGGCTATCAGAAAAATCAGTGATGCAGGTAAGTCCTTACTGGGTGGTGCCTGTAGGTATCATATAAAGCATCTTCAAGGATCTTTGTAACAACCTTATGTGATCATTAGATTTATCGTTTACAGATTTTTATAGTCTTGGTGACAGTACATTCATTGTAAATCTTTCCATAGGGGTCACAACCATTGCTGGAGGGAAATGGGGCCGCGGAGGGAGCCATGTAGATGGAGCAAGTGAGGATGCTAAATTTTCCAATGATTTTGACGTGGTTTATATTGGAAGCAGTTGCTCCTTGCTTGTTATAGACAGAGGAAACAAGGCAATTAGAGAGATTCAACTCCATTTTGATGACTGCGCATATCAGTATGGAAGTGGCTTTCCTGTAGGTAAGTTCATCTTTAATGTTTTTCTTTGTTTGATTCTCTCAATATGATAGGCTTTGGTAACATGTTCTTTCCTTCAGGCGTAGCAGTGCTGGTTGCAGCTGGGTTTTTTGGTTACATGTTGGCATTGCTGCAACGCAGAGTGGGAACAATTGTTTCTTCACAGAATGTAAGTGTCACCTATTGGCTTCTGCACTTGATAACATAGCATTGCATTTTACTTGAACGAAAAAGAAGATTACTCATGAAAATGATCAAGTTTGTGTAGTATGTTTTATCCTTTAATTATTGGCTAAGAACTACTCTATACCTTTCTCCTTCTTTTTAGAGTTTTGGTAAATTTTGTTTTCTTTTGGGAATCACATGCCAGTTGTTTGATCAGTTGTCACAAGCCAGTTGTTTGATCAGTTTAAGTTCAATTTGATAAGAAAGTAGTTGAGCTTAGTTTCCCCACCAAAGAATATATGTAGATTTTAGCCTCGTTGGGCATGAAACTTGTAACCACTTAACCATATCATCTTGTCCTTTTGAAGGATCTGGGTGCAATGGCAACCAGCACTACAGCAAGTACATATCAGAAGCCTTTCAAATCAGTTAGGCCACCCTTAATCCCAACTGAAGATGAGCAGGAGAAGCAAGAAGAAGGTTTCTTTGGATCTCTTGGCAAGCTTTTCGCCAACACTGGGGCATCTGTTGCAGCAGTTATGGGAGGAATAATTCCTGGTTTCAGAAGGAAACCACTGAGCTACCAATACCAAAGCCAACAGCTGCATCCGAAGTACTCAAATGCTTGGCCTCAGCAAGACAGCTATGTGATACCAGATGAAGACGAGCCTCCTTCAATCGAAACCAGAACCCCAACACCAAGAAAGACTTATGCTTTCATGTCAAAGGATGCGGAGAAGATGCATCAGTGGCGGCAAGGTCGAGCCTTTTATAGTGATTGGGATGGTGACTATCAGCAACAACATCAGCAGAGACAACATCATCAACGATATCAATCTTCCACCCCACAAACATACTATGAACAAAGTTATGAGAAAACCAATGAAATAGTATTTGGGGCAGTTCAGGAGCTGGATGGAAAAGGTGCAGATGTGGTCATGAAGCCTGTTGACAACGGAGATCCCATTTACAATCACCGTAATATCCCCTCTCGACACCGTTCTGTGGGTTACAGAAATCAGTATTAAACATGTGCAAGAGAGATTTTGAGGTTATAAACAAAATCCATGGACATTATTAGTCCATAAAACTTTAGGTATACTTGGTGCTGGAATTAATTGTGATAGAAGGGAGTATTTGTGGGTGACTGGGAGCTGCTTTAGGTGGTCAAAATGGTGCAGCACTATTACCTGGAGCAGGAATTGCCATAAATGTGTTATAAGGAAACCCAAAAAAAAAAAACTCAGTTTCTGAAATTATGTGGCTTTTCCTTGGTATCTTGCAAACTAAACCTTACAAAATCTCCTTCTCAAGTTCTTGTTTGCCCTTTTTCTCTGATCTGGTATGCGGAGATGGAACAAACCAGAAGAAGAAAAAGGGGTAAAGAACTAGGAAGAACCCTACTTGTTCTGCATTTGCAGTTCTTGCAGTAGCCAACTGCTTCAATTACGAAGAAATCTAGGCAGGGTTTCCCTTCAGAGGCAAACACAGCAGATGATGTGACTAGTTAGTCTTGGGGGTTAAGTTTAAAAAGAAATTTTAATAATCAATTCATAAATTGAAATTGAGTTTAAAAAATTAAAATTAAAAATTTAAGTCATACAAATTTATAAAAAATTAAAAATACAGTGCAAATTTATTTCATAAGTATCTTTAAAATGAGAATATAAAATATGAATCATACTAAATCTTTTAATTTTTGTATTTATTAATTATAGTTCATTTATTCATATCAATAGATAAAGCTTATAGTTTTTCACCTTTATCACTTTTTCACAAAACATCAGTCTCTGTTTATGTTTCTCATCTTTTGTCTAATGATTTAAGTGTTTTTTTTTAATATTCATCACAATGAATCAAACCGGCTCGTGTGAATTAAACTGTTGAGGCAACACAAGAAGAATGTCAAAAGCAGAATTACCATAAGCCAAGACAACAAACATTAACATCTCAGTCCCCCTTGACAAACATAAATTAGACACAAAGGAGTCTTAAACAGGCAAGATATCAGCAGTCACAATACATTCCTAGCTACTTCATCTCCTCTTCACTAGACCGGAGCTCCCAACTGACGACCCAGAAAGTGAAATAGTTTCAACTGCTGTCTCAGCAAATCCCATTAAGTTTGCCTGTATCATGTTATCAATGCCTCCATTTCCATCCAATTCAACATAACTTCGTTCTTGATCACCTTCTCCATCTTTCAATAGGTCATTCTTTGTGCTTGACTGCAGTATGGGACCATCCAATTCTATCAAATCTTGCAATTGGTTGAAAACAGGCTGGGACATAGTTAACTGACAGCTATTTACACTAGTAGTTAACTCACAGCTATTTACACTAGAATCTAGCAAAGACACAGAATCCTCATACAAAGTTTGATCTTGTACAAGATTAATACCAAACATAAGTAACAAGTGAGACAGGCTTAATTGTATAAGGCTCCTTGGAAGTGCATAAAGTCTACAGCTAGCAACTGCGCTTCTGGTGTCGGAGAAGATTGTCTGCACTAGTTTCACCAAAATGATTAGGTAATGCCTCCATATCTGCCTGAAAGGAAGTACGTTGGACCGATCCTGTCTACAAAGTCGAGTTAGAAATGGTACAATTCATGTTCACCTCGTACAGGATAACGTTCATACAGGAGATACTTACATGAGGGATCACATACGGACGCACCGCAATCCCAATGATCATGCCAATTAAACATGATAGCCCCAGTCCTAGTGCCCAAACTGAAACTGCTCCCAATGCTGTGAAATTATAGCAACATATAGGTCACGTTGCAACACCAAACGTATCTTATATTCTCTTTAAGCATTAACATGAGACATTAACCCTTCGCAAGTGTGGCAATTCAGATACAGAATTAATCAACTAAGAACCTCACCAGAATGAGACCCTCTCACACAATCCTCGGGCTTCAGATTAATCTGGCGAACCAGCTGGTTCCCATGATCAGAAACCAATAACACACATTTTTCTGGGACAAATGCCAGCTCAAAATCATTAGAAAAAGATGCAACTTTTCCAGGACCATCCGCCTTCCCCTCCTTAGAGTAATTTCCAGCAATTGTCGTCACACCTAGCATCAAAAGCATCAGGAAAGTAGTTTCCACTTACAGGAACTACAACTTTAGAGAGAGACACAGCAATACCTTGCCTACAATTTACAAGTAAAGAACTTCAAAATATAGGGTCAAACAAATAATGTTCATCTTATGAAACCCCATCAAGATTAGGCCTCCCATTCCAACCTCACGTAGTATGACCCATGAATAAAAGTCAAGTTACTAATACCTCAGTCTCCTACAACTGATAAGCCGCACTTCCATGCACAACCTACACAGGCAGATAACACCTATTCGCACAAGTTTTCCTCTTTCTTATTTCTCTCGAAAACTTGGGCATAGTGTACCCATTTGACATGGATCCCACAAGGTAGTCCGAATTGTTTCCAAATAAGAACATACAAATAAAATTACGAAAACCCACTTGCAAAAAAAAAAAACAAAACTACAGCGACCCAAGCACCTGATCCGCTGATCTTTCTAATAACACGATTGATTTTATCAGCAACATAAACATTCCCTTTAAGATCAATAGCAAAACTCCTTGGCCCATTGAATCGAGCAGAACTCAGTTCCCCATCCAGGTACCCTGCAACTCCATCTCCCGAAAACCGATTAACCACAGCGTCTGCAGGAACTTGTAAACCAAGCAATCATAGTCACAAAAAAACTCAAATTTAGTCAAGAATATAACTTTTTTTTAATGATATGGTTAAAAAAATTAGACCTTGGGAATTGGGAAACGATACAGTGTAAAAAGCACTGCCGGAAGAATCGAGGATCAAGAGATCAGAAGTTGCAGGTCGAGAAAGGACCTCATGAGGGTTTATGTTAAGTTTGTGACCATCGATCAACGTAGTTACCGTGTAGCCTTCTTCCATTACAACCTTAGGCTTAGCTGACACAAGAAATTGTAAGAAAACAAAAATACAATGTATCAGTACTAATACACCAAGCTACAAACATCAACCTGTTTCAGGGTTGCCTTGATTAAGAGGTAGACTGAGGATGAAAGCGAAGAAAGGTAGTGAATAAAGAAGGGAAGCCATCGGTAACAGGCTGAAGATCATGGAGAGGAGAGACTTGAAGGCTAACAACTTTTCTTTTTGCCAAGTAAAATACTGGGTCAGGTGATTTAAATAAAAAATTAATTATGTTTTGTTAATATTAAATTAAATAAAGCAGTCTTAATGGGATTGGGAGCTGCTACACTCACCCGTGTGTGACTAAGACTGTGACCGTATCGAATGTTTTTGGTGCCTTACCTCACCTTTCTTTATTTTTAATTTTTTTTTCACATGTCCATGGGAGGAAAAATAAAATAAAAAGCAACACCTACGTTGTTCTCTTCTTCTTCTCTCTCTCAGATCTAAGTCTCTCTGTTCATTTCTTCGTCTTCTCAGATCTCTTTGTCGAATCTCTATTCCCGGACCCGTTTGGCGATTAGGTTAGGTCTTACGAATTCTTGATCTGATCAGACCTAGAAAGCTGGACCCAATCATGAATCCCTTCTCGTCCGGCACGCGCCTCAGGTCGGTCCAATTCCATCAATTTCTCACTGCCACGCCATTTTCTTGTTAACTTTTGGGTGTTAAGATCATTGAATTGGACTGGTTTTTGTGTCTTCTGTTTGGTCAATTCTGGTTTTGGTTGAATTCCGTAGCTTCAGTGGGTTGGGCTTATGATAATTTTCCTGCATTTTGCTTCTGAGTTCTGGTAAATTCGTGAGAGGAGCTGTGTAGTGTCTCTTTCTCTCTCTGGTGAATTCGCTTTTGTTAGTCGCGGTTTTGGACTCGGTATAGGGATTGTGGATTTTGCTCTTAAAGAAATGTCCTGTCTTAATATTGTTGCTTTATGAGATTAACTAGAAATTATTAATGTCATTGCATAACGACTAGTCTCTACCTTATTTTAGCACAAACATCGAACTGATGAGAGTAGATGATGGCAGATGACAATATCTGGATAAGATCTCTACCGTTTTGTGGGATGACGTGCTTAGATAGTTGAATAATAACATCGAGATGCATTTGTTTGTCCAGTGTATGAAGGGCCAACGTTTGTAGAAGATCTTAAGTACGTTGGAATTGTATTAATGAATGTGTATCTTTCTAAAAAGGAATTGAGTAGATCTATTGGTTCATTTCTTGTATCCGTAGATGGAACATAGAATATTGCACCTTTTCTACTTCATACCATAATATCTCCTTCATGTGGGTGCATTTGTTTGAAATATGGGTAGAAATGTTGAATTTTATTGTGTTGAGGGAGCTCTGATACCTCCCTCTGTTGTGCATTGAAGTGTTGATACCAAACAGCTTAAAAATCTGTACAATCAACTAGCTGTTGGGAAGTTGATACAGTGTGGAGAAAATTCATGTTACCAAATATGAATTTGCCGATACTGAACCAAGCTACAAATTATGTGCTTCGTCAAGAAATTGCATAAATGAATGTGCACTATGTAATTACCTGTTCAATGCAGGGACATGATTCGGGCAATACGTGCTTGCAAAACTGCTGCAGAGGAACGTGCTGTTGTGAGAAAAGAATGTGCTGCTATTCGTGCTGCTATTAATGAAAATGATCAAGATTATAGGCATCGCAATCTTGCAAAACTCATGTTTATTCACATGCTTGGCTATCCAACACACTTTGGGCAAATGGAGTGCCTGAAACTGATTGCTTCAGCTGGATTTCCAGAGAAGAGAATAGGATATTTGGGCCTTATGTTACTTCTTGATGAGAGACAAGAAGTTCTTATGTTGGTTACAAACTCGTTGAAACAGTATCCTTTTTGTAATGTATATTTCATCTTTAGAATGCTCAGAATCCACAAAATTCACTGATGTGCTTCATGTGGTTGAGTGAAAGCTTTTTCATTTTGATATGCTAATCTTAGAGATGAGTAAAATGAAGAATAACGATAAAACAAGAAAATTATCACCCCCTTGTATAGCGGCCTTAACTTGTTTTAAGAGATCTCAACCACTCTAACCAGTATATTGTGGGACTTGCTCTTTGTGCATTGGGCAATATCTGTTCAGCTGAAATGGCTCGTGATCTTGCTCCGGAAGTAGAACGGTTGCTGCAATTTCGGGATCCAAATGTTCGAAAAAAAGTAAGTTTCTTGCTATAATGCCATTGTACTACTTTAGCAACAGATCCCTGAAACTCAACTTTTGCCTGTCCATTGTTTATTTTCACTAAGGAGGGGCCAATAGCAAAAACATGGAATAGTGTACTATGACTGATGTTTGCGATTTTTTTATCTTTATGGTGTAATGAGGTTAAAGCCTAACTATAGAAAGACTCTTATGGTGGCTATTGTACTGAATCTCTGGTTGAAAAGTGCAAATGGAATACTTATTCTTGCACATCTTGATTTCATTTTTGATTTATAAAATTTCCCATTGTCTTCACATTCTTGAAAATTGACAGTTCTGTGTTGGATATAGGCAGCTTTATGCTCCATACGGATAATAAAGAAAGTCCCAGATCTGGCAGAGAATTTCATAAATGCTGCTGCTGCCTTACTTAAAGAAAAGCATCATGGAGTTCTAATAACAGGTGTTCAACTTTGTACGGATTTGTGTAAAGTCAGTCCAGAAGCTCTCGAATATTTCAGAAAGGTATCCTTGTGATGTTCCTTTTGAAACAAGTTTTTCTTATGTAGCCATTCAATTATTACTAACTCCAACATTATTATTGTAGAAATGTACGGATGGTTTGGTCAGAACTCTAAGGGACCTTGCAAATAGTCCTTATTCACCTGAGTATGACATTGCTGGCATCACTGATCCCTTTCTCCATATCAGACTGCTTAAGCTGTTGCGTGTGTTAGGCCAAGGAGATGCTGATGCTAGTGATATTATGAATGACATACTAGCACAGGTTAGTTGGTTTTTGCCTTGTAGATGTAATTGTTTTCTATTTTAAGCAATTATGGTTTATTGGCATGTGTTAATCATTGAATTTCTTATCATTTTCTATTGAGATAAAGGGATAACGAGGATGACTAGATATTTTCAATTACAGGTTCTTGTTTTTCTGTGTAAATCTGGGTTTTGAATGGGTGAGTTTTACTTCAAGTGTCTGTAAGTCAGGGGATAGGAGAAAAAAGGTTTCTGGAGATTGATCATATGATGAAAAATGACATTTTTATGACATAGATTCTCACATACTGGGTCTACCTGGAGCTTCTGCATTCTTTTTGTTGCCTTGACTTGTATGTTTTATGTCGTTTCTTTCTTTCTTGTTTTTTTTTGGAAGTTGCTTGGAATAGATTCTTAGTTTGTGATGGAGTTGGAATAAAGGAGCCACATAATCACACTTTTGAAATATTTCTCAAGGACTAACATTACAACTTACTTTAAGTAAATAGTATTCCCTTAAACTTAATAAGATTTTAGAAAGAAAATATACTGACTGTATATGATCTACTATGTACTTATCCCCAAAATATATTTCTTGAGTTCTATTTCTCAGCTCCTGCCTAGTGCATTGCTTTGTCATCACCTGATATAATTCTTCATGCCTGTAGTTCCATATGACTGCTTTTTCAAGAGATTAAATGGTCTAAAATTAATCAGCTCCAGTCTTTCTTTATTTCCTCACATTCTTAATAGGTGGCAACAAAAACTGAGTCAAACAAAAATTCGGGGAATGCTATTCTATATGAATGTGTTGAGACTATTATGAGCATTGAAGATAATGGTGGCTTACGAGTGCTTGCTATCAATATCTTGGGAAGATTCTTATCAAACCGTGACAACAACATCAGGTTATATCTTTTTTCCAGTTTAGTAGGTTATTTATTTCTGTTTTTCTTTTAGTTACTGTCTGCTTATAAAGTTTCTGAATATGTGAAGTATCTCCTGCACGTAAGAATTTTCTTTTTCCTGCGCTGCATTTCTTACCTTTTCTTGTTTGTAATTTTGCTCCTTTTTGGTCTACAAGGAGCTAATTGAGCCAAATTTGGGTTATATAATAAAGGGTTAGCACTCCCCACCCTGAATCGCTTCAACTCTGGTGAGGTTTTGAAATTAGGATCTCCTGGTCCTCAGTAGAGTGTCACCACTGGGCTAGTCACTCAACCTCATATAATCTCTCCATTACTAACCTTCGAGTTCTCCTGCTAATATGCTGTTGTAAATCATTCCATAATGCATATGCTTTGTGCAATCTCCCGAATCCATGAAGTTTTCATTAGATTACAAATGTTAGACAAGTGATAGTTTGTGTGTGAAATACTGGAATCTCCTCAACTGAAATAAATCCAATATCCAGATATGTTGCATTAAATATGCTGATGAGAGCTCTTTCAGTAGATTCTCAAGCAGTGCAGAGGCATAGGGCAACGATTTTGGAATGTGTAAAGGTATGATTTGGTTGCTCCACTTTTGAACTTCCATGATATCTGGTTTAAATGAACACCAATTAACACAAGAACCCCCATGTTGGTGCAAAATGTCAGGTATTGTAGCTTGACTGCTGTTACATGACAACTTTGATTGGAAAACTCTGCATGAAAAGTTTTTGCCTCCATTTGTATTTGTTTTGTTTATTATATTTTCCATTTTCTCTAGCATTTTATTATAAGCTAGTGTTGAAATATTTAGCTTCTACTGTGCAAACTTGATAAAGATGTATTTGGATCTTTTTCCTTTCAGGATTCGGATGCTTCGATTAGAAAAAGAGCTCTTGAACTTGTTTACCTTCTAGTGAATGAGAGCAATGTTAAGCCTTTAACAAAAGAGCTAATTGAGTATTTGGAAGTAAGTGACCAAGAATTTAAGGGTGATCTTACTGCCAAAATTTGCTCCATTGTTGAAAAGTAAGTTTTGCAGTCCATCAATTGAATATATGACTTGTTTTTGTGCTTCTTGGGTGTGTGATAGTGTTTTTTTTTCTTATTTCGGTAGTATTATTGACATGAATGTATTGGTTCCATGCTTTTTAACCCTTCAAATTCTAGAATAATGTAGCGATGGCTGACTTTTCTAGTTGTGCTGGGATGATCATTCCTTCTGGCATTTGAAGAGATTTAAATTGTTACCTTGGATAGCCATTCATATTTTAACATCTTTTCAAATGAATTTGTTATTTGTTTAACAGGAGAACAATTTTAACTTCAACTTTTTAAACCTGGAGTCTATAACATAATAGTAATGTGATCAAAGAGTAAATTTCAATGGCATTATTCTCTATAGTCATAAATGTTGCATAGGCTTTTTCCTTCTTCATCCTTCTGATGAAGACGTCCTGGAGTTATGCCACTGATTCAGTAATGTTGATAGAGTAGTGAACATTGTGTGGGTGATAATACAGTTTTTCTTTTTGATGCTTTAGGTTTGCCCCTGAGAAAATTTGGTACATTGATCAGATGCTCAAGGTCCTTACTGAGGTAACCATCCGAGCATTAAGTATGACATCTGTGCTTGCTTCCATACTGGATGTTAACTATGTTTCTCTCTTTTTCTCTCCCTCCTTTATCTCTTCTTAATGCTACTATTCGAGCTCTAATGATGTATGATTCTCATCATGCGGGTTGCTACACACACACACACACACACACACACACACACACACACACACACACACAGAGTTCTGTTTATTACTGTATCTTTATTCACTCCGTGCATGTTATTACTTATTCCAGTCAGCCTAATGTTTGCTAAATTTAAGCATGATCCTTGCATTGGTAATCATCTTCTCATAGTTAGCCTTCTATGATTGTAGAATTCTGGAATGCGGAAATGACGTGCTTGGACATGAAATTTTTTTCACGAATCATTCTGATTTCTTCCAATGGTGGTCTTTTAAACTGTTTCAGTCTTTATTCTCCGGAATATTGCATTGAAAGCAGGATTTCACATCCATTACTTGTCTTTATTTGAAATCCTAACCTTTTGATTTTAATCCAAAATTATCTCACGAATGTCCTAACCTTTTGATTTTAATCCAAAATTATCTCACGAATGCTTGCTTGATTGTGGAAGAAGATGAATGTGAAAAGAATAGATCCAGTGTCTGTGGGATAGATTTCCAAGTGGCTTCTCTTTCCCTGCCTGGAGTTGATAAAATTATTGTGATAAATTCTGATCCCAACATAATGCTTAGTAGGCTGGAAATTACGTAAAAGATGAAGTATGGCATGCCCTCATTGTGGTCATAAGCAATGCTTCTGACCTTCATGGATATACAGTCAGGGGATTGTACAGAGCATTCCAGACGTCTACTGAACAGGTATCCGATGTTTTAAGCTTGATAAGAATAATCATTTTTAAATTGTTATTGCTTTTGTTGTTTTTCATTTCAACCTTTAATCTTGTTTGTCATATATATATTCTCAGGAAAGCCTTGTTCGAGTGGCAGTTTGGTGCATTGGAGAATATGGTGACATGTTGGTGAATAATGTGGGAATGCTTGACATCGAAGAACCTATAACAGTGAGTTCGGTCTTAATGATATAACTACTTAGTAGTGCAGGAAATGGAAATTGTACTTTTATTGTGCCAAATACAAGTGACTTAATTTGAAAAGTAGTTCATTATTATGCTAGTTACATTGTACAACATAAATGTATGAAAGTTCCTCACTCCATAAACCTACAAAGATTTAAGTTTTCCTAAGCAGGTAACAGAGTCTGATGCTGTGGATGTTGTTGAGATTGCTATGAAGCATCATTCTTCAGATCTCACTACTAAAGCAATGGCTTTGATTGCTCTGTTAAAACTCTCTTCTCGGTTCCCATCTTGTTCAGAGTGAGTTTACATCTTTTGGACTTGTACTAAATTTCTTAACAAGCATATTGTTTGTGGCCTTGTGAACCTTTAAAAGTGGCTGTTAATTCATTGTCATTGGAGTGACTTAGGTTCTGAACCTGTTACGCTTTCAGAGAACCAAGAAAACATATTTGGTCCATAAAAAAGGTTTATATTGATCTATCTGGTTCAACCACAAGCAGAAACTACATCAAAGTGGTTAAGGTTTTATGCAGATAAGTGGCAAAACAATAACTATTCAAGTGAAAGGGACTGTGGATAGTTGCATTAATGTTTATAGAGAATGGAAAGTTGTGAGCATTTGGTGCATCGAATATCTTTTTAACTTTAACCATTAAAAAGTCAATGTTATTGATCTTTGTGCAACTTTTTAGGAGGGTCAAGGATGTCATCATCCACTACAAAGGAAACCTTGTGCTTGAATTACAGCAAAGATCCCTCGAATTCAGTTCTATTGTTGAGAAGCATCAAAATATTAGGTATGCCATACTATACTCATTATTTCACGTGGTTCTTTGTTGTGGAAGTTTCTGGAATTGGGAATCTGATGGCTGAGATTGTGCAGGTCTGCACTTGTTGAAAGGATGCCTGTTTTGGATGAGGCTACTTTTAGTGGAAGGAGAGCTGGCTCTTTACCAGCTGCTGCCTCCACTTCTGGTGGGGCTCCGATTAATCTTCCAAATGGAGTTGCAAAACCCTCCAAAGCTCCTCTTGTAGATCTACTTGATCTGTCAGATGAAGCTCCTGCTCCTAGTCTTTCTGGTGGTGATTTTCTTAATGATCTTCTTGGTGTTGATTTATCAGCACCTTCAACACAAGCAGGTTAGTTTTGAGTGGATCAAGTCCTAACTTGGTTTGTTACAATATTTAAACTGTCTGCTCTAGGGTTCTAGGCGTCCTTCTGTTTAACTATGATTTTACTATGAGAACGTCACGACAGAATTATGACGTGATTTGGCTTTATACTGCTGTTTGACCCATTTTCACAACCATAGCAGGCATTGCCTACAAGGGGTTTCAATTGTTTGAAATTTTAGTCAACCCAGACGTATTTATCTGGTTGAAGCCCTCTAATCCTGACAGTGACATGTGACAATTCTGAATATGTTAGCAAGCACAAAGCCAGGCGGCTAATAAATTTATAGGCATGAAAAGGACATCATACTCAACTGCCCAATTAAGTCCCTGGGACTCTTTCCTAGGATAATCTGAATATCCCTTCAAAAGTTGTCTGTTTTTCCAGCCCTGTGTCCCTAGATAGACTACTAGTTAACATTCTTACATGCGTTTAGACTGCTACTCCCCTAATATTCCAGACTTTTTACTATTACAATCATTTATTTTTCCCCCTCCTTCCCTCTAGGTGTTTTTTCAACTAAACACCTCACGTTAACCAACAAATTTGATTAGGACCTGCAGTTAAGTGTGCCCCGCCTCTTCTCTTATTCCAACCAGTTCTCAGCCTGTTTGTTCAATTTCTTAATTTGTTTGTTTCAACCAATTTCTAAGTTAACCGCTATAGTCTTCTATGACTTTCCAAGTATACCATCCTTGCTTCTGGTTTATGTCAAACATAATGTTGGTTCTGATTTATACAATCTAGGCCTGGGCCAGGCTCCAAAAGCTGGGACAGATGTTCTTCTTGATTTACTGTCCATTGGAACACCTCCAGCTCAAAACAACTCATCTGCACTTGATATATTATCATCTGGTCAAGAGGGCAAAGCACAAACTGCTACACCAGATTCGTTGTCATTCCCTTCTCCACTTCTCACTCAACCCACCTCTTCAGCTGGCGCTTCTTCTGTGATAGATTTGTTGGATGGATTTGGTCCCAGCCCATCCAAATCTGGTCAGTTTCTTTCAGATTACTCTTTTTTGATTGGTTGCTGCTAGATTATTAACATTCTATTATTTTTTATCGGCAGAGGATAATGGTTTAGTTCATCCACCTCTGGTTGCATTTGAGAGCAGTAACTTGAGAATGACGTTTGACTTTTCGAAGCCCCCTGGGGACCCACAAACAACAGTAATCCTGGCAACTTTCACAAACTTGTCAGTTAATCCTTTCACAGATTTTATTTTCCAGGCTGCAGTTCCCAAGGTAATTCGTCTTATTTTACATCTTGCACTGTGGCTATCTTAATTTAATGACCTGTTCTGCTCTTTAAATTCTGATACTCTTGTATAAACTGGGATACATAGTTGAAATTTAGAAACTTAAAGCTCATACTATGAAGTGTTTGTGGTTTGGTATACTTTTGTGACCTTATACATGATAGACAACAGAAACAAGAAAGTCTGGCAATTTTCTGTTTTCTCTACATGATGTTCTTTTATCATTACAGTTTCTTCAACTGCACTTGGATCCTGCTAGCGGCAATGCACTACCTGCAAGTGGTAATGGTTCCGTAACACAAAACTTGAAGGTCACTAATAGTCAACATGGGAAGGTGCACGACTTTCTTTCATTGTAGAATTGTTATTCTTTTCCGAGATTCATAATATGACTTGAGTAGTGAGCAACTTCTTGTTCACAGAATCTAGGAATTTTCAAAAGTCTTTAGCATTAGGACAAAGAAAAACTTTTGCCATGTTGCTAATGTTTTAGCATCCTCTGAAATATAAATTTTCCTTTTCAGTTTCTCGGAGATGAAAATTGTTTTATTTGTTACCTATACCGGAATTACTTTGTGTACTCTATGCTTCTTGCAAGTAGGTTCTTGTTTTCTCACAAAGCATTTATTTTTCTCAGAAATCCCTCATTATGCGAATAAGAATAGGCTACAAGGTGAATGGCAAGGACATGTTAGAGGAAGGACAAATAAACAATTTCCCGCGAGATTTATGAAGTTTGGTGATCCAGTAAGATTTCAACATTGTCCAGTACGGGCCCCAATTTTTTTCACAGCGCATTGAGAAGCTTCTTCTCACTGTTTGTAGTTATAGTCACGCATTTGCTTCCAATTATCCATTTGCTCGGAGCATGGCTTGTAGCAGCTGGTATGAGATTTTGGTCTAGTTAAAGAAATGTCCAGGTCTCTCATTATCACAATTTTCTCTCCTGTAGGTTTGTTTGTGTACATTATTACAAAATGGTTTTGTATGGAATCATGAGAATATGAATTTCCCCCTTTTTGAGGCTTAGAAAAAGGGCATCGGTGTCATATTTGGAACTTCATATGTGTTAGTCATTGCATTCTAGGTATAATTTACAAACAGAGATGTTATTAAAGGGTTAATTTTGAGTTGAAACAATGACCTTGTACATGTATTATGGATTCTAAAATTTGCCGAGTTTCATATTTCCAGATTCTGACCATACCGGCCGTTCAAATTTGTAAAGCTTTTAATCCCATTAATTACTGACTTGAGAATTAGAAGCATAACCTTCTAACACAATTAGTAGATTTTTCAATATTTTTATCTACAGAAATGGCATGTTTTTACCAATGTCTTAAAAATTGAAAAGATTAAATAAAATTAAAGAATTTAAGATATGATTAAAAAAGAGATTATTAAATAAAACTAGTTAGTTTATTTTAGATTATAAGAATTTATTAATTTATAAAAATTAATTGATTAATTAATAAGCTAATTGATTTTTAATAACAAAAGTTATTAAAATAAATTAAATCAAATATTTAAAACGTGAACTGAAAAATTAGATAGTTTAAGATATTAGGGTAGAATTGAATGAATCAATTGAATTTTTTAATCATTTGCTTAATGTAGTGAAATTCACATAAGTTAATTTTTTATTTATAATGGTAAAATTAACATCCATTATCTTTTGGATTGAATATCCTAATCGCTGGCAATTAAAATCGATTGATATTTGCAGATCTAGTGTATTTTCGTAACTTAAAAAATTTTAATTGGATACAAAAGAGACAACCTTTACTATTAAAACCACCGCTTGCAACTTCCTAGAGTCAGAGACTCGAGAGTACCGGACAGATCTGAACCCACAACTATTCTACCTTCGCTTGACAACAGCAATGACATTGCAATACTCGTGTTTGTAATAAAGGACAACAAGTGTCACCAATTGGGACTTCCTAAGGTGGCCTTGTCAAGTGACAGCAAGACCTGCAGCTATTCTCTGCCCTCAAATGGCCTAAGACTTTATGATTTTTAATCATTATCTATAAAAATAGGCTAGCAGCGTACAATATAGACCAGTGTTACTTGAATTCAAAAAGTTGATTCCCAATCTCAAAGGCCCCAGTCGCAGACCCGATCATCACTGGAGGATTAAATCACAGTTTAATCCCAACCAGTGTTACTTATTATTATGCAATGTAACCACATTTGAAGCGTGAATGCAATTTGGAGCGTTAATATGCATTGACTAAGGTGGTGTAAGATGGGCGTCATTACATTGGGAAGATAGCCATCTACTTTACTCTTTCTGTCAACCATTCCAACAGTGGTTTCTTCATCCTCAGAGAGACAATATAAACATATTTTCGTGGATGCTGCCATGATCATACGATCCGGGACCCAAGAAGAGAAAAGTGGTTCGGGAAACGAAGTTGTCTAGAGAATTTTATTGCACTCCCTACATAAACATGTGATTTGACTTCACTTCTATGCTATATATTCCCAAATGGACGCCTAGACATATATCACCGTAGGCTCTTTTGCTCAAACCCATAAGTGGAATGCAGAAGCCTGTGAGTTGTGACAGAACCAAGAAGAACATGTCACCTCTCTTAAGTTAGCACGTTCACATTTTATTTTAAAGTCTAACAAAAAAGGAAACAATCCCCACAACCTTCCACTGCAGAAAAGAAAATGATAATAACTGAAATATGGAAAGCAGAAGCCGAAAGGAAAGCTTTGACTTTTGGATCCAACTAATCAATGTCAAAGGTACAAAATGTGGTAAATTACCTTTAGCTGCACTGACTCCTGAGATTTTATGGCGATGAACTAGGAATTTTACCCTTCCTCGACCATTGCCATATCTTGGAAACAGAAAAGCTTTCATCTTTACTTCTGATGTTGATTTTCTTCTCATCAACATCCCCATCACTTGATGAACTCCCTATTTGTCCATTTCTCCCTTTAATAGTGTTTATGCTACCAATAACAGTTCCTGTGCTAGGACATAATGTCACCCGCAAATCCATATCAGCCACAATGTATTGGTACGAACCCATTGAGTAACACCTTCTAGCATCCATGTTACTATTGCTTGTCTCTCCCTCTACTGTATCTACTACACCATTGGAATTCCCGAATTTTCCAAGTCTCACAGAAAAAAACCTTCTTGAATTGACTGTGTCTCTCTCTGCAGCTTTCTGGCTGATAGAGAACCCAATTGCAGCATTGTTTGTGAACCCTCCTCCTCCTCCTTCTTCTCTTTGCTCTTCTAAATCAAAGACAGGGTTTTCAATGGGAAGCCCTGGTGTGAAAAGGGTACCTCTACAAATAGGGCAAGTTGAATTGGATAGTAACCATGTGTCTATACAATCAATGTGAAAGGCATGGCTACACAACGGAAGCAATCTTAACTTGTCATTCTCGGAGAATTCATAAAGACAAACAGCACAATCAAAAGGATCCTTTAGACCCATAATCTCTTTGTAAAGAAATACTGGTAATGCGTCGATAAAAGCTTGATCTAGCCCTGAATCATGTAGGTGGAAAAGTTGCTGTAATTGCCTTTGAAAGGCATCAGATCCAGCCATATCAGGGTATCTATTAGATTCAGGCAATGAAGAGGAAGATCTATGCTTTATAAGAAGTTTGACAAGCAAGTGAAGAAGACCAGATATGAAAAACACAACAGCTAAAATGACTATTATAAACAGTATAGCCGGGCTTAGTTGACCCCCGGAAGAAGATTGTTTCTGATAATCACTCGGCAATGGAAGAGGTGAAGAAGAAGACAACGAGATCAAAGACACGGCAGGAGGATGGTGGGTAAAGAGACCATCTTCGTTCTTAATTTGACATCGAATGCAGAACATTTTACTCAACCAGCGTGCTTAAACACCATAACTTTTCTCTACTTTGAAGTCTTTAACAGACCATCACTTTTGTGATACTTTTCTGCATTAAACAGTATTGTTCCCAGGTCATAACAACCTCTCAAGACCATATTCCTTGCTTTCAGATCAAACCCAACTCAGAATTTGAGCTAAACAAGCCAAAGACATTATGTTTATGTTCTTGCAAGAAACCCAGTTGCTCCAAGTCAACGAATTAAACAAAAAGATCCCAGATGTACTCCACTTTCCAATCAAAATGATTGCTTAAGACACATTCAAACTAAAAATGTCATCTTTCTGCACGAACCAAAAGTCAGTGGCGTGCAAGTAAGCAGGAGTGAAAACGTTCTAGGTAAGACTCAGAACTTTGACTATGCGAAGGTTGCAGCGTACCTACTTATACCAACACATCTGCTATAAGCAGGGAGGCTCATCAATCCTCCCTGTATGCATTTTAAGATCAACTACGACAATTGATCCTACGTGTTGAAGTAAACCAGAACACAGAAAGCAGAAACATCAACAGTTGCAGAAATACTTCGTCTCAGGAGGGTTGTAATCTCACTCATGTGATGGAACACGAGGGAGTGGAAGTGGCAAGCGAACAGTGACTTCCAAAAAGTAATGTCTGTCTAGACTCTAGACTCTAGACTCTAGAGAGCCAAAAAGAACTTAAAGGGCAAAACTGTCACCAGAAATATCGCATACGCAGAGATGGACACTCCCAAGGGAATGGCCATATCTTGGATTGGGCAAGTTTGGGCTAAGTGTAGTGACAATGAAGGACTCTGAGAACAATAGCCCATTTTATATTGAACATTGACGCCTATGAAGGCGTACTTTAATAGACGACGGCGAAAATCGGGTTCCTTAAATGAAGAACTAGAGAAAGGGGTTTCATTAATGCCATTCTTGGGAGTTTGATTCTCTAAACATGGTTAATATTTAATAAGAGAAGAAGTGTCTCATTAATATAATATAATAGAGAAAGACATAAGTAATTTTAAAGACGATAAATTATGAATCAAAGGTGGGTTTGTACTTATTTATGAATTATGATTAATCTTAATCAATTATGCTAAAATTTAAGCAGTATTGTCTAAATTTAATATTAGATTACCTAAATTTAATTTAAAATTGTATGTTATTAATTTAAGAAATTCTTAAATACTTTTGCATTTTGGGATTTTTTAAAGTAAAAAAAAAATGATTTGGGACATACTCATGTCGCAAAGCGTGTCCTCAATATAAGTGTTTATTTAACCAATAAACTACAAGACATGGTTGTATTTCTAACCATATTATTCACATTTCTGAAGAAACTTAAAACAGAAAAGTTTTGGATGTCTTTTTAAGCTCAACATAGAGTCTTGAATCATCTTAATCAGAAGTTGTGATTAAGAAAGTTGTGTCAATTTAACAAGTATTTATCTAAATTTGATATTAGTTTAACTAGACTTAATTTAATTTTGTATATAATTAACAATAGTTTGATTTAATTTGACAAATCCATTCTCCATGATTTAAATTTGAGAATTTTAAATGGATGTTTTTATATCAAACTAAAATATTATTAACTATATATAAAACTATATTATGTCTTAACTTTTCCAATATCTAATCAGACAATGCTTCTTGAATTTGGCATAACTTTCTCGTGCAAACTTCGATTGAGATGATTCAAGATGATACTAAAAGCTTAACAAGTTCTATAAAATTTTTATATTTTGAGATTTTTTGAAAAAAAAGTAAATGATACAGTTTGGGACACGTCTGAGTCCCAGGGTATGTCATTTATAAAATTGTTTATTCAATGAATGCATTATAAGATATGGTCAGTGTTCTCGATTGTGTTATTCACATTTTCTAAAAAAAAAGAAAATATATAGCTCTTCTTAAGCTTTCTATAGAAATTTGGATCATCTTAACTGGAGTTCGAAAGAGAAAGTTATGCCCAATCTAAGAAGTATTATCTAAATTTGATATTTAACTTTACATATAATTGATAATGTTTTAGTTTAATTTAATAATTCCATCCATCATTATTTAATTATCAATTTTCAAATGGATTTTGATATCAAACTAATATATCATTAATTATATACAAAACTAAATTAAGTCTAACTTGTCCCATATCCAATTTAAATGCTTCTTAAATATGGAATAACTTTGAGAAGATTCAAGATGCTATGGAAGGCTTAGGAAGTTCTAATTTTTTTTTGTTTTGAGACCTTTTTGGATAAAAACTAGAGAATGCAATTAGGGATATGCCTATATCCCATGGCGTGTCCTTAATAGAACTATTTTTAAAAAATATTATGTTATTTTCTTGGCTATATATTTCAAACCAATTAAAGAAGAGAATATATATGTCATAATTTTGGAGGAAATTTGTCGGACCCCGAATCTTTTTATAAGCTAAGGCTAATAAATGAGGATTTTTGATGATTATTCATGAGTAAAGAAAT